>QEYB01000017.1:0-22409 GCA_017562135.1 Dipylidium caninum
ATTACTTATTTAGTCGCAAATTTGTTCCCCGGACCGCCCACCAACGCCTCCACCGCCTCCACCGCGCAGCTTCTCAGCCCCCGGCGCCTTATTAAGGGTGCAATTTTTTGGTTTCCGCAGATGAATTTTAAGTTAACATTAATGTGGCCCTTTGACATCATATTTACAATGTTATTTTGTATCCACCTAAAGTGAGCTTAAGATAGCTTAAAACAATAAACAAAAGATGCCAATTCATTTGGTGATGCTCCACTGGCCACCGCCACTGTCCGCGGAGGCCAGAAGAAGCAGGAAGGCTGAAATCATTAGTGCGGACGATGAGGTGCCGGTGATTTGTTAAGGCGGCGCGAACTTTTCATGTCACTTGATCCACCACGGTCACATCACATGAAACTAGCATTTGTGCGGGAGGAGGGTGATACGCTTCGAGAGGAGAAAGCAGAACTTGCGAAACCCCGTCACACACTTAATTCGAGGCTACTTCCATGCAGATTGTCATGTGGCTCCTGCTGGCTTTTGCCTCAAATCTCGGCAGTCGAGTGGCACTGGGCCATCCACCCAACCTGAGTCTTACCTCTCCAAAGCAACACTGGTCGACTGTGTTAAAAACAACTTCGGCTGCAACGGCTGGCATTATGAAATGCCCTCGCGTACATCCAAATCGCGGCGTATGCTGGATCGCGACTACCCTTACCGCTCCAGAGTAAGTGAGCTTGTAGCCCGCCACCCCCGAGTTTTAGGCGATTTGGCCTCTCAAGCCACTTTTACAAGGCTGAGAAAGGCAGTGGGAGCGGCCACAACGATCTAATAAGGTCGTTAGCATTTACCCAGTAGAAATCAGTTGTCCTTACTTCCAGCATTTCCATCACCTTTACCTGCCTTATGGCGGAGGAAATGGTCAACATTACTTAAACCAGGGGCGTGCCTAAATGCATAAAACCACGCTCTAGTTAATTTATTCCTTTTCACTCTATTGCCGATTAGTAGGACAGTGGAGAGCCGGGAACGAAAAGGAGAAGGTTAAAGGGGAGGTAGAAGTCTGAGACAGAGGCAGTGGTGTCATTAGGAAAGATGAAATGCTTTCCCCTACGTCCTCTGCTCCCCAGCATTTAGTGGTGGGGAGGCAAGCGTAGGTGGAGAACAGGTAATTCTCGGAGTTCGGAGATGACTGTATCAATCCATTTGGGGATCAGGGCTGAAAAGTGTTGGCAAAAAGAGGGATCTGGGCGAAATATGATTTTATCCCCGTTTGATCTAACAACAAATTTCTGATCCGAAGGCCATCTTTATACACTGGTTAGTTCACCACACCGGATTATGTTCTTCTTTTCCGGGATTTAAAGGGGCAGAAATGGAGAACCTCGATTAATTATTCCCTTAACGAGGCAACCAACTTGCCGTGGTTGCTGTACGACGAGCGTAATGTCTGGGGCATTATGTTTTTAAGTTATAGAGGAATCCCGTTCATTTCTCCCTCAGTTTCAAAAGACTTTACCTTTACTGTGGTTCTCCTTTCCGTGGCGAACTAAATGCCACCAAATCGGACCACGGGGCAGATCGCTGCTTTGCCCCTATATATTCTAGAGATACTCTCCCTGCAAATGTTGTCGTACAACCTAGCGGTGGAGTTAACCGAACAACCTAAAGATTCTTCTAATTAAAATCTGCGAATATTTTGCCTTCCCACGCCGTAAACTGCGAAATGGCGCAAAGGCTGGGAGTGAACAAGAAGCGTAGAATTGAGACGCCTCAAGGCCTACGTGGACGGGGCAACACTTTCGTTCTAACTCGCCTTTTGGCTTGCCCCATCTTGATAGTGGTTGCGGTGTTCTCCTCACGGAATTCGGCTCAACTTAGCTGGTTCGTTGTAATGCTTGCACACCTTTGCCACCTCCACCGTCACCCCCACGCCTGCCTCTTCTCCTCCTCGCGCCAGCCCAAAATTTTAGGGGCCGTGTCTCTGTTTGCTTAGCTTTTTTCAAATTCCATCCTCTCCGTTGAAGTGCAAAAAACCCTCATTTTCAATCGTCTTGTTGAAAGGTGTCCGTTGTAAAAATCACACTTATCTAATTACAACGAGATACAATTTGCCTCCCAAACCAAATATATTCGTTTATCGGTCGGAAGTCCTGTAAATGTCAGGTACTCCGAGGAAATTTTTCCTCCCCCTTAACTCTGGCGGATGTTTTTCCGATAATTCCAACCAACTGCCCGCCCCAAGTATGCACGAATCAACAATCTGGGCAGTTCACGGGGTGGAGTGGAATTTGAAAATGTTCAGAGAGAAATGATGCCGCCAATGGAATGGGAGTGTTGGCATTCCAGCCTGCGTTATAGGACAGAGAAAGCCAACTTGAAGGCAGAACTTGATTCGGTGTCCACCTCCCACATCGCCACGATCAAACTCAAAATAAAGCGAACACTTCAAATGTGAGACCCTCTCTGCTCCGCACGGTGACACAATGCATGAGATGAGCGCTAAAATCGCCTGTAAAAGATAAGGCTACGAGGACGCTCTACGGAAGTGAATGAAACATTCTCGCCTGCACTTTCTCCGACGCCTCGGACACAGGGGTGATCGCTTCGACGCCAGCGGAGCGGGTTCTACAACATTTACAAGTGCGCTACATCTATTTTGAATTTTGTGTGTATTTTGGATTGCCCTCAGCTGCTTGACTACCTCTTCCTTCCTCGCTCCTCCTCCCGAGTCTCCTCCTCTCTCGGCCGGGATCACAATTGTGTTTCTCGCCCTTTCGACTGACGCGGTTATTCCCCTCATCCAGAGAGCTAAGCGTTGAATGGCGGCAATGGCTTTTCACTAATCAGAAAGTTAAAAGCAAAACTCGGAAAGCTAAGAAGGTCAAATTTGCGGGAGTAGTCCATTTACCTCGAACTATGGTTTCAGGGGAACAAGCTCTGGAGTGTCTGTGACCTTTTTCGGAACAACCCGGTGTAACTGATTCGCGCGTCCCCAGGGAACCTTTTAACTTTTATGGACCCAATAACATTAGAGCGTCTTTTTAATGTGAGCGAGACTGCATGACTCGAAAAGGCCACAATGACCGCCTAGTCCGCCACATCCCCAATAATCAAAGCTTTTTAGCTAATAATTTACGAAAATTCGTAAACACTTACACTCGATTTAACCCTCCTGATTACCTTTCATTGTTGCTCCAGGAACAGTGCGCGACTAACACAGCGATTCCCTAAACTAACGGTTAAAAAAAAGATATTTTACTCGTTCTTCTGTAATGCATAATACGGATGGGAAATTTAAAATCCATCGCGGTCCGATTTTGTGCAGTGGTAAACGGCGAATGCCTAAAATGCCCACAAATTCACACAAAAGATCGCATAAAAGGCCTCATCAAAAGTGGGTTTTGTTCGATGGCTTGCTTTTTTATCAAACCGAAAAAAAAATGATCGCAGCTTTCCTCCCCCTCCCGCCCAGATGGGTAATCTACGATGACACCGTTGCAATGGGAGAAATGCTTCAACCAGACTTAGTTCTACTCGGTTCGGAGTCGACGCCAATTGGCAACAGTACTGGATTTGTCAGAATTCCTTTCCCATCGCTGGGGCGATAACGGATTCTTTCGCTTTCAAATTCGAGCAGCAATCTTTGCGGTGTGATTAACACCCCCTGCTCCCCATGGTCTAGGATGCCCCCAGGGAGAGGCAAGAAGATGACTCGCGGTAGCCAGGTCTCCCCTTGCCTACTCGGACTTCCAATGCATGGACAACCCCTGGCCCTTCCACCCCCCCTCCCCCCCCCTCTCCTTCAGCAATAATCTTCTCTTGAACTGTCTTCTTCCGAACAAAAAAAATGGTTTTTTCTAGTCCATCGACCGCCTTCTCCACTACCACTTAGGGTTATGAATATGAGTTGTGGAAGTGAGCTTTCTCACATGCGACATATCAACGCCTGGTGTGAAATATCCCACCTGCTTCGCCTTATTTTGTCATAAACAGTTGTCACGGGCTTTGAGGAGGGTAAAGTCCAGCTTTCACAAGCAAGCGCTAAACAGTCCTCGTTGTCTTTTTCCTTGCCCGATTAGTAAGGCTACTGAAAATGTTTTGGGTAAGGTGTGCACGGGTCGAGTGAATACGTGCTCCGCGGAGTCGCCCGAGTGTTCCCCCACCGTCTTTTGTATAAACGCTGCGACAGATGCCCCCGGAGCCGCCTCCACCTCAACCCTCGAGTGGACTTCGTTCTAGCCAGACGACGGCCGCGACTGAATGAATGACTTCTGCTGCCTACTCCTTTTATCGGTAGCCTCATCGCTTAGGTGTTCCACCCTACCATAGAAATACGCGGCTGGGCATTCGAACGGAGGCCGTTTCGGGAAGAATCGTTTTGTCAACCTGTTTCTCTAAGCATTCTCTGGAAGTCAAATGGTGCTTTGTGTGTGTGTGTATGCGTGTGTGTGTGTGGCTTAGAGATAGTGTCTACATGAATGTAACTAGTTAAGAAGCGTTCTTCCACCCGCACCCGGCGTGATCTCAGCCCATTGGATGCCGCGAATGTCCTTGCACCGCGGAAGGAGAGGCGCATTGATTGGTGTGCCACATGTGCTGCTCAACAGAAGGCGTTGAGTGGGCTCCACTCCACAGAGATGAATGTTTGCTTCATCTTCGTCGTCTTTCTTCTCTCCTCCGCCTCGGCGCAAGACAGTGAGTCTACAAGTGACATTGCACAAACCTTTCCCATTTTAATGAAATCTTCTCGAGACCCCATTAGGCAGGAAACTATGAACTAGGTGTGGAAAAAATCTAATAAACAAAAAGGGCGGTTTTCGCGTTATTTATTATATTCATTCGAAATGATTTCTAATTGCATCTACGACTTTCGGCCAACGATTGAGCAAGTCATGTGTGCCTCTGTGGGAAAACTCTTCATGTTTAGAGCTAACAAACGAATAAAAGCCTTTTATAATATCATTTGGTTTGTTGTATGTTTACTACCTCAAAAGTAATTCGTATTCACAAGAAGTGTAATAATCGGCCGGTGAAGTATCCGGTGATGAATCCGGAGGCCATGTCAAAATGTCAAATTGTTGAGAAGCAAGTGCGGTTTGTCAGCAGTAGTTGAAGCCCCATGAAGCCAGATATCAAGTTGAAAACTATGAAAATGGTGTTGAATATAAGTTAAAGACACAGAGCGGAATTTTGTTTATGAAATCGAAATAAATTCAATTGGCATTTACGAATTTCTGCCAGCGATTTGGCAAGTCTTGTATGCCTTTTTGAAGAACATCTTCATTTCTAGAGTTAAGAAGTCACTTTGGCTCTAGCATATTTTTTCTTCTAAAAATAATTTTCAATTGCGAAGAGAGTAAGAATCGACTGGTGTGTCATCGTACAATAAATCCAAAAGTTGTGGTGAAATGTCAGATTGTAGAGGAGTCATTTAGTTTGTCAGCGGCAACGGAAGCTCGATGTGGTCGTCGTTCAACGTGATCGTGCGCACCCGCTCCCACCACCGCCCGGTCGACGCAGTTGCGTCCCCTCTCCCTGTCGACGCCTTTGAGCCCACTTTTCCTTCTTTGCTTACTGTACACACAGGGTCTGTTTTAACCCAGCCGTAGCCGTATGGGCGGCCAGTTTCTATTTAGGTGAAACCCGAGTTCACGAGTGCTTACGTCCAGATCGGATCCCACAGTCACCGTCCATAAATCTTCTCCCTCGAGACGAGGCTCCTTGACGGTATACGTATTGCCAGAAGAAAATTTTTTGGACCAACATCGAGCATTTTGTTCGTTAGTGGATCCACCTTCGAATGTCTCTTGTGTTGCGCCATAATTCACTTTGAGCTCGCTCAAGAAAAGTAGGTGTAAATCGCTTTTTGTATCCATTGGTTTCAGCGAAAAATTAAAAAAGAGGCCACAAACACGCAAAATGTAACAGAGTGAGTAACAAGAATACCTTTTAAACGTGTGAATAAAATATGGAGTCCCTTTATGTCACAACGGGACACAGACTAGACAAAACACTCGTTTCATAGTTTCCAACCTAGTCCATAAGGGGTCATTTCTTTCCCCCTCATACGCATTTCGGCACTGCCACTGCAACTCTTCGTAGTGGGAACCCTGGGGGTGGGTGTACCGTTTACCCTGTTCTGCTCAATTAATCTGGCCAAAAATAAGTGTTTGTTTCCCTTGGCGGTGCCTGCTCCCCTTAACTCGAGGTTACTTACAGCATTGAGGGCCGAGAATGCCAAAGTCATGCAATTAACCTTCGATAACTCTGACCGTTGGTTGAGTCTTTACCTTTCCAGCCTCGGTTATACAATCGTCGGTGAATGAAAGCAAGCAGGTGTGGGGCGGTATCTTGGGTCTCTTTTGCAATGTATTCTCCGGGTCCGAGCCAAGCCAGTGCATCGGTGCGGGGAACATGGACACACTGCGTGAGTAAAACCTGTAATATAACAAGGGGAGAGCGGACTTTTTATCAGGGGAGCTCCGTGGCACGCGGGGAATCCTTTACTACCACCATCGTGCCAGGCAGCCGTGGCTGTCGCCGTGCCTGTTACGTTTTAACCTTACAGGTTGTCAACCATACTTATTCCATGCAGAGCCGAGAAATTCCTGCCCCTTAGGCTCGCGCAACTCGATCTAAGGGAAGCGTGAAGATGCTCACTTCGTTTTTGCGATTTGTAGAATCGCTGACACTTCTCTTCCAGACTGGTCGCAACGTCACCTCTCTCGGATGCAATGGGACGAGTAAGTCTCCTCTCCTCTCCTCCTCAAGTCATTTAACCATTTTAGTCATTTCTTTTGTCGTTGAGATTTCTCTGGAGTTGATTGCATTCTACTCCATCACCGTGTGTGTGTGTGCTTAAAGGTCATTAAACTCCAGTCACTCGCCTCCGATGCCACGTGCTCTTCGGGTTAAGGCAGATGTATTGTATGAGGCTCCACGCGCGTGTGGGTGGGAGACGTCGAAGACACCGCAAATCACTCCCTCATGCTGACAAATGACGTCTACATCTGAGCTTTTCTCAAATCCAACCTCTTCATTTCCCCTGTGATATCAAAAGCCACGACCAGTGCTGTCCGTATACGCATGTGCTTCTAGTTTACACACTTATAAGCGACCGTATGAGCAGTCGGTGCTGTTCGAGGAAGTCGATTTCAGCAGTATAACCGATGTCTCATTGACTAGTGATATTCTTTTTATTATATTTTATGCTTACCACTCTCCCATTCTACTCAGTGATAGAACTAATGTGTCGTACTCTTGGTCTGTAAGTGAAAAATGTCCATCTGTGCATTGGCCTCAGATATTTCGACCAACGAGGACTTCAAGAAACTTCATGCCATAATGAATCAAACGTGCGATCCCCTCGATCCGCAATCGGTTGCTTCGCCCAATGACAGATGCTCCCTACAAAATAGTGAGTTTAATTGACAAATTCTATCATAATTTGTGATGATGGGGAGGCACCGTGGCGCCTGTAACCCTCGGTAGAACACACGGGACGAACAGGCGGCTTATCGTCACGACACCTCACGCCGATGCCCTCCCCGTTCATTCCCCCCACGTCCTCCACTTTCACACGGTCAGATTTCTTCTGGGACGCCCGAGCTAAACAGCCACGGGTGCTTTTGGTCACCTCTTCGAGATCGCCCGTTGTTTGCCTAAATAGGAGGTTCGAAATTATGAAATGGGCGTTGAATAATGGCAGAAAACAAAAAGTACACTTTCCCCACGCCTGTGACCGCCGAAGTTGTCACTTCTATTGCAAACCTCCGCCATCCAGTAACGAAAGACAGCGATTCTTTAACCAGATAAAAAACATCATTCGTTTTCACCCTAACTATGGACAAGGAAGGTGTGTAAAACGTGGAATGTGAGGGAATTGTCCTCTGCTTATTATCTTCAACCATACCTCGGTGTGTATGATACTCCCGGCTGTTCATTGGCAGCACTTCACTTTCCATTGAAGTATTTTTAAGTTGGAAACTATGAAATAGGTGTTGAACATAAGAAAAAAAGCTCAGTTTTTCACATTACTCACTACTTTCAGTTGAAATAACTTCCATTGGCATCTGCGACTTTCTTCCAACGATTTGGCAAAGGCGTCCCTCGTATCTGCCGCGCCCAGCAGATGCGTACACACTGTGGCGCGTGTTTGTTTCACGTTTTGATTTCGTGGATTGCAGGTTTCCTCACAAAGTTGTCGCTCCTCGTTTTCTCGAAGGCCCTTGTGGACCTCTTTCCAGGGTACTTCCTATTCGCCAATTCTTTTTAAATCTCGCATAATAAACTGGCCGATCCTCTTTCCACGGCTTCAAACATACCTGCACCTCTGGAATTTTGGAGATTCTGCCATTTAATAGTCGATGCTGGAGTCCGCCAAACTGATAAGTGCTCTTGATATTTCGAAGGTAGAATGCAACCGAATTCTCTAATTACCTCAGTCCGAGGTGAGAGGTCCCCTCGGTAACACGTCATCTCACCGTCCGCCCCATTTTGCCCCATTTCCTCCTTAATGACTGCGCGCCACTATGCAGTGGAGGTCCGCTTTAACATCTCCTCATTTCCTTCATTGTAGTCTCATGCGACAACTTGCAAAACTATACGTCGCATGTCGAACAACTCAAAAACTGGACAGGAACAATTAAAAGAAATATTACTTTTCAAGAGTCCTTCCAGTCTGCTCTGAGGGACATTGTAAACAATAACTACAGTAAGTTGGGCTTTTTGAGCCAGTTTACAAGCCTGTGAAAACTTTCACCCGATATGCTTAGTTGTCAAATGCAAACATCGTCCGATTTCGCTTCCCGTCTGGGAAGACGTGTCAAGTTGACTTCTGTGCACTTCACCTGCAACTTCTCGGCATCGCCTTTCTCCACAAACTCTATGCCTGATCAGAGCGGTGGCGAATTTTTGCGTCGTTTTAGCTGGGCCCAACGACACCGTCTACTTGAGCAGCTTCGACACGGACCTGGCAGCTATCAGCAACTGGACTCGGACGCCTTTCTACAGTACCTCCATGCTCGCCATCTCGGCCTACGCGCCTCCGGTTCGCAACAGCCAACTGATTCGCTTTTTGCAGAACATCGACTCAACCATGGCTGAAATCAGCTCCAGTCTACTTCAAGAACGCCAGGCGGAAATCACATTCATCTATGATGATCACAACAGTGAGTCAACGTCCTTTACTCCACGACGCAGTTGAGATTGCGTTAGAGATGCTCGAGCAGTGTCCGTTTTACTCCCAACATCCTCGCACAACCGGTCTTGTGCAAAATTGCAGTCTAATCAAGCGCCCATTGCCTCTATTTTGGCTCACAGCGCCTCCCAGGATCTTTGTACTCTACAGTAATTTCGGACGGGACCGCGTTTTTACAGTGCTCTGCGAATACTGCCTCTTTTTCCCCCATTTAACTTTGAATGGCTGACCGGACGAGCGCCCGCTTCTGCGCTCCTCTTTGGCCATAGTTTCGTGTCGAGAAGATGTAGAAGACTGGCGCCGGTCAAATTATTTGTAACTTTTTGAGTTTTTGTCAGAATTTTAGATTACTTAACACAGTAGGATTAACTAAGTACCACCATCTCGGCAAAGAGGTGGAGAGCAGGGAATTCAGGACAAAAAAGGAGCTTAACACCCACATGTGTAGTGGTACACATCATCTCCCTCTTTCCATGCCCCACTCTTTGTGGTCACCAAGGCGCTCCTGAGGTAGCTGAAATGCGTCTTCCCCAAACCACTTCTTTGTGACATTCATCTCTCCTAGTTTGTCGAGTGACTAAGTAGATTTGTAACTAGGTGCTTTGAAACTTCCCCACTGAGTATCCGAATGTGATAGCAGCTGGCAGGGCATGCTCGTTGACTGACTTTCTGTCCCAAATGCCATGTCTGAATCCATCGTGTCCCCTTTCCGCAGGCCACTGCGGCAAGAACAGATTCACTATGGCGACAGTTCCCGAGGCTCTCGGGAATGACCCAGGTGGGAAATTCCGCCCACCCCAACCGTCCATGACATCGTTGACACATGGACGAAGCATGCATTAATGGGCTACACGGTACCCGGGGGGATCTATTACCTTGGCAACCAAACAGAAACCCTCTCTTCTTTGATAATTCACCTTCTGACCTAACAAATTCCAAATCTTCACTTCATTCTCTGATCTCGAACTGCTCACCTGCTTAAAACGGACATTTTGGTAACCTGCTCGAAGGAATATAGTGTTTCACGGCCTCGAACTCAGAGTCGCAGTAAGACGGTGAGTGTGGGGAGGCACTTCGGCCCCCTCTCTTTGCAGAACAGGTCCCTCAAGTGCGATCCGTGCTGTGTCCGCGAAAATATCCGACCTGTATGGGGGCGTCACTGTTTTCCCGAAGAGGGACTTTGACAGACTAATCTGTAGGCCAAAGTGTTCAAGGGTTCGCAGCATTTGCCATTCTGACCCCCGGACAGTCCAGGTAACCGCGAGACATCATAAATGTGCTGCAAAAATTTTGTTATTTTCTTCTCATTTTTCTTCCCAACCCTCAAATTCACATCGGTGGTAGTCGAACAATTGGCGTAGCATTGAAACCGTCTTGACGGCAGTTCTAAACAGGCGACTGTCCTCCTTACTGCTTCGTTTTTTTCACGAAGAAATTCTGTTTCATTACAATTCAAAATGAAAGGGGGCAAGAATTTGTACATTTTCATGGAAATGAACATCATACACGAAATTCTTTTCTTCCACTTCCTTTTTCTAGAACTAATTTTCCTCATTCGAATTGTAAAGAACGTCTACTTCAGGACTATTTTTCTTTCTCAAAACTGGACAACCGACCGCACTGTTGAAGATGTTCTGGTACCTCACTTCAAAAAAGCCAGCAACCTGCACACATACATCCTACTTTTCCACAAGTCTACCCGAAAGCTTTACAGTGAGAAGTTTCTCGAGCTAGTGAGTGTCACGATTCTTGGTTTGGGAGGAAACTGCATGCCCCAATCGCGATAAATGCAAATCACCGAGTAGAGTAGCAGAGTCCCATCGCGTAGAACCCGCGGCTATTAGGAGCAGGAGGTGTCACGATGCACGACAGGGAAAATGCCCCTTTTATAATTTATCGTACTTCTGACAGGATATTTTCTTTACAGGCAATGATGAGTAAGCAACTGCGAGAAGGCATTCAGATTATCTCCTACTCAGTTGTGAGTTCTGACCTCTAACTTTAACTGATAATTCGAGTTACGCGGAGGAAATGCTTGTGAAAATGACGTCAAAAGTACCGATAAAAAACACTTGTCTGTGTAGAGTGACAGCTGCTCCATTTACAACAATTACCTGGGAACAGGAGCCTCTCTGATTACCTTCGGCTTGAGCACCACTTATGCGCCCGAAACTCCGTCGCCCTTTTACGACCCCATTTGGCGAGCTGCGGCCACCTATCTTGACGGACTGACGTACATAACGGAGAATGGAACCCAAGTGGTAAGTAGATAGGGCCGCTTCCCCGAAGCATATTCATACCACTTAACATACATGAGGTGTATGGAGCCAAAAAATGCCCTTCTATCACTACACACTCACACATCTGATATCTTACTTTTCAAAAGCCCAGTTCCTACATCCTTTCGCGGATCAATTTCAGTTTAACTGGTCCAACTGCAAGTCCTGTTGAGGCGGTGGCAATTCTTGACTGCTCTAAGGACACAAATAAAGGAGTAAGTTGAGCATTGGCTCAGATAGGCTCACAATTAAATAGTCATTAACAGTTATGTAAGGCTCCTTTATAGCTAGGCAGCTGGCTGCTGAATAGGGTGCCAGAACTCAAACTTGACAGCATAAATTCAACCCTCACTGGACGAACTATCAAAGTCGGAATTATTAATGTAAGTTTGTCTAAGACAAGTCACTCCTTAATTTCTATGCGGACTCTTATTTTGTATGGAATTGTGCTGTTAGAAAGGAAGTAGCCTTATCCAACCTGCCAGCCACTGTTCCGTAACCGTGAAATACGCCAAGCTACCACTGTCATCCCACATATTTTCACACACTTTTTGTCAACCATTAACGGTGATTGTTTGTGATAAAACAGGAGTGCAAACCGCTATAAATGGAATCCCCCTTTTTCTAATAGACTTCTTATGTCATCAATTTGTTTGTCCCTAGTATCCTCCGTTCTTTGAAAACGATACTGGATTTTCTGTGCCGGTGATGTCAACTCTTGCCATGATAGCAAAAGTCAATTACGAAATCTCATTCTTCACACCGAACCAGAGTGAGCCGTATTATGCTGCGATGAAAAGGGCTCTTGAAAATCAAGTAATGTTATCTATTTATCTATTCCTGTTATCAAACAGGCTCAACTTTTTGCTTTAACAAGAAATGCATGCTAACTCAACCACTTCCCGTCGCTTAACTCTAATCGGAGTCATATATTTTTATAATGTACCCCCAGTCAAATTACCCCGGTTGAGTGAAAATTATCGGTATAACATATAAAATAGCAATAGCTGTTCAGTCCTGGTATTGTTCGTGTTCTCCAAATCTGTTTCAATTTTTTCAGAATTGCCGAGAAGTGAATGCCTGAGTTTTGAAATTGGGATCCTGGTTAGGTGGTGACTAACTAGTGTCGCAAGTTCGCTAAAACGATGTCAATGTCCTAAAAATAAAAGGGATTTGGGCGTGAATTGGCATATTAACCCCACCAGATTCAAAATTTGCATTTCAAAGTGGAAAACTGCAAACTTGGTCAAAATAGGCACAGCCATTGGTGTTGGACCACAGGGGTAGAATTGAATGAGAATCACCTGTTTTTTGTACATGTTTTTAAATATGAAACGGTTTCTTCGGAGATTGAAATGTCGAATGTGTCTGCGAACTTTTCGAAATTTCTCCCTATGTGATCCTGAAAACTAAATCTGATTACTGAATATTACAGGAGATTGATGCGGGTTTCGCACTAGTTCCACTCTCTATGGCGAATACCGAGAAAGTGGTCGGTTCAGTAGCGACTTTGACCATCTCCTTCAACCTGCTTCGTCAACGTCCTTCCAGACCTGCAGACGCCCTCTTATTGCTACGGCCACTTTCAATGCCTGTGTGGCTGGCCGCCGTGGTTCTCGCCTTCATATTCACTGGCCTTTTAATGGTATTCGGCCATTTGAGACCCGTCATCATGCATAACCTTGCAGAGGGCGAACTTACGTCCAAGAAGGACCTCTTTGAGGTCTCCGCACTTGGTGTGGCGTCGATCTTTTCGCTTACCAAATTGCAGATTATCCCCACAACTCTTTCCAGCCGCATTTTTGCTCTCACCATGTGGATGTTCTCCTACCTCATGTTGGTGCTCTACGCCAGTGCCATGATGACCATTCTGTTACGAATAAGGGCACCTGACACAGTCTTAACTGCTGACGAGGTGTTAGCCACAACCCATGCGAGCACGTAAGAGTATTAATTTTCTAAATCCATTTGGTCACATTCTACTGAGGGTGAATTCACTAGCCAACTGTACGACAGTGAATGCCTGAAATGGCAATTTAAGCACTTCAACCAAATGACACGACCTCTAATGACAACAAGTTTATTTGAGAAGTTATGTGCCCTCACTACGCCAACATAACCACTCTCGCATGTTGAGTTGACAATGGTTTTATTCCAAATATTCTCATTGAAAGGCTCATCATACTCAAGAACGGAATCGCCTACGACTCAATTGTCACATCGCTAAGGAATATTTCAAAACCCTACTCCACGGTTGATTCCATCACTGCTGCTTATGATGTCATCATGAAGAATGAGGGAGCCGTTCTTCTGGCCTCCTCAATTGAGGCCTCCTACATTAGCGTTATGGTTAGTCGACTTCTCCATTCTATAAATTTAATTTATGCGGAGATGGATCAGGAATAAACAGAGTCTTGTCATGTACCATGATTGTAGTCCTGTGAAATTGAAATGATTCCGTATACGGCCATGTATGAAATGATAATGACCTTCCCTTACAACAAATTGTGGAAATACGGGACCCAATTCAACTTCTACCTTTCCCTCATTAGCAAATCTGGCGTACTCTTAAATGCGGCTTCTGTGTAAGTGATTAATTTTTGCAGATTGGCGAGAAGTGAGTGTCTTTCAAGTGAGTGTATGTTCAGATTTTCTCGCACTTTTCTCGCAGATATTTCGAAACAGGGCGATGTTATCAGCCAAAATATAGTGTACCGCATCCCGTTGTTCTTGAAGTGGGGGACGTGGCGAGCATCCTCATCTTCCTCTTCGTTGGCATCGCTGTCGCCTTCATCATAATGGGTCTCGAAGTGCTCATTAAACGCCTCGTGGACAAAAATAACGCAAAGGCATGTTTTCACCTCCCCTCTATCTTCACTTATCTGTCCGACCGTGCCCCTACTTTATGTGTTCCCCTCTTCTACTTACCTTTCTTCTTCTTCTACTTCCAGAATTTCACTCTCTTAATACCGGGAAGGCGTTACACAGCGAAAATTATCTCAGTCAGGTAAGAATTTTCTAAAACGCCATCACTGTTCCTTCAAATCTGCTCTTTAACCGAGGCGAAGGTCCATTTATTGAAAGAGACTTAACCCATTCCCGGTGAGGGCTTCCACTTAGCGCAGATTTATGAGGAAATTGCCGAATAACTCTGCTCACTCGAGCCAGAAGTGGAGAAGTTCAACTCACTAATCCACGGCCACAGCTTGTCTGACTCGTTTCCATTAAGCGCTTTTTTACAGGACAGACGTACGCTAAAAAGGCCAAATTTATTAGAGCGGCGGAACGAATGAATATCTTCTTCGTGTGAACAACTCCTTATAGGGGTGAATTACGCCCATCATCCAACAACAACTTCATAAGCAACCACGTCACGCACAGTAATGAGGCTATTGTAGCTGTGAAGCGCCCACTTTACACATTCTTGGAGTAAGAGCCGACTTCCTGTTTCCTAGTGCCTATTAGGGAAAAAGCCGCCTTTGGTTTTGCAGATTTAACCGTATTTAGTAATACAGTAATGGAAAAGTATTTGTAACATGTGGGAAAAAGGTTTGTCTTGTCGCCAGGGACATGAAGGCTCTGCGGTGACTATCGAGTTGGTGAAGTAAAATGTTCATTTATGATTTTAATTTTTTCCTAACCAAATTTAATGCCCACCGGGATGGACTTCAGATTTTCCTTCATCTCCCACTAGTGGACTTCCAGTTTGTCAACAAATTACTCTTCTTTAGACGCAATGGTATTAACGTAAACGTTGGAAATCGGCCGGAGAGCATCTTCATTCCAAACAGCCAACTCCACACGGATCCTCTGAAGGTAAATTTCACCCTCCCCACTTATAAAATATGCTCTTTCAACATAACTTAGGCAACATTTTCCCGATGTTGAAGTTATTTACCAGTGAAGCACCAGTGTGCCACAGTGTCAGAGCATTCTTCGCGAAAAAGAGGCGTTTGTAGCCTCGCCACGTGTGCATCACGACTGCGAGTGGGCCTCTAAGTCGGGACTTGCGGCCGTCCAAGGGGGCGCCACTCGTCGTGAGTATTCGAAGACCAGGATTTCTTCTCCTTTGTCATTAGGGCACGTGTGTAGAGGCCCGTGTCTCTGATACCCACCGGAGTACGAGAGTGGACAGTGTTAAAAACTTTCACAGACGCCAAGTCTTGCGAGGACCTCCTCTATCACGCGGATATTGTGTAAAGCCGGATGGGAAGTTTAAGAAAGTGAGGGCAGATAGACTGTAGAGTACATTTGCTTTCTCCCACAGGTCTACAACGCCCTCGATATGGGTTTGTCCGAGGGAGATTCCATTGAGGTGACCTACTTCGGCAAAGCCAGTGACGGCACAACAGAACTGTTCTGTCGGTATTTGCCAGAGGAATAGGAAAAGCCAAATATCCTCAAACTCATTCCCGCCTCTATACTAATTTTAAGCCTTACATTCCACCTCTCCACGCCCGTAACCTCACAAGTTTTCACTTCTATGACGAACTTCGCCCACCGACTACCAAAGGACACCGATTCTTTTACAAAATAAAAATCATCATTTGTTTTACCTTCAATATAGACGTCCGAAACGTAGAAATGTGGAGGGACTGTCTTCTGCTAATTATCTTCAACCATATCCCGGGCTATTTAGTGGCAGTAACTCCCTTTCCATTGGAGAATTTTTAAGTTGGAAACTATGAAACGGGTGCTTAATATATAAGGAGAAAAGAAAAAGCTCACTTTTTCACCGTTTTCAGTTGAAATAACTTCCGTGGGCATCTACGACTTACTCCCAACGATGTGGTAAATGGAATATGCCTTTCTGGGGAAAAAACCCTTATTAAGCGATTTTGGTTATTTTTTCTTGAAAAATAATTCAAAATGGCGAAAAGGAAAAAAACGCTCGGGAAGACGTCCAATTAAACTGTTGAGAAATTTTAGTTTAGAAACTACCAAACGGGCCTTGAATATAAATAGAAAACAAGAAGAGCGATTTTTCTCTCGATTTATTATATTCAGTCGAAATAATTTCGCCCAATGTCTACAACATTATGCCAACGGTTGAGCAAGCCATGCGTGTCTTTTTGGGAAAAGTCCTTCTTTTTAAAGCTGATAAACGATTCAAAGCCGTTCATAATGTTTACGCAGAAAGGTAACAATCGGTCGGAGAAATGTCGGGCGATGAATGACACCAAATTCTTCACGACGATGGAACTCCGCCGCTGTTGTGCTTTCGCCTGGTTGCCTCATAGGGGGGAAAGGGGATGGTGGAAGATGACTCCTTGGGCATTCCACTGTATGCCAACCATAATTCGTTTTCGACAAACTTTCCACTCAGGAGGGTGTCCTGGGGATGTATTCTTGTCTACTCGTTTGCTTCATCGTTTTCCGCTACCAGACAAAATCCACTTTTCATGAGAAGTGAAGATTTGGTGTTAAAAGGGCAGCAATGGTGTATTGCGGAGGAAGCAGGGCAGATGCCCAACTCTTCTTGTAGTCGTTTGATCATCCACCTGCGGTTGCGTCAGTTCGCACGGTCGGCAAATATGGGGTCAATCTTTTCCTTTTCATTTTCTTGCACGCAGATATTTCAACACAGGTCAGCCGTAGCCGTGTGGATGGCCGGTTCCTATTTAGTTGAAACCCAAGCACACGAATAGTTGCGTGTGTGTGGATTTGGGTCCCACAGTCGTCCTGCTTAATTCTTTCGCCTCGTTGCCAACACGGGCCGGTGATCTTCCTCGACGATACTCACCTCGCCAGAACGAAATTTTAGAACCAACGTCGAGTATTTATTTCATTAGTGATTCCATCTTTGAATGCCTCATTAAGGCTTCCCAAAGCCTGTCAATTTGCTCTATGATTCAATTTGACGTCGTACAAGAAAGTAGATGCAAATTGCCAGAAGGAAATTTTCGGGACCAGCATCGAGAGGTTTTATTATCATCCATCTGAAGTTGGGTCAGTTCGTGCGTACGTCTACCACATGGGAGTCTACATATTCTTCTCACCATTTATTGTACGCAACTGTTTTAACACAACCGTACGGATGGCTATTCCCCAGTTTAGACCCAAGTTCACGAATACTTCTGTGTATTTGTAAATCAGCATCCAAATTCCTCGTCTTCAATTTCTCCCTGCTGCTAAAATGTGCCAGTGGTCTTCCTCGAGGCGCTCACCGACGGTGCTCAAGTCGGCAGGGCGTTATTTTGCATTAGTGGACCCACCTGCTATTGCCTGATTAATGTTTCTCAAAGCGTGAGCAGTGCTATGATTAAATTTGAACTCGTACAAGAAATGCAATTGTAAATCGCCACTTGCTTTCATATGCTTTCGGAGAAATTGAAAATTCGGGTCAACCGTTTAGACTAGTAGTTTAACGCCCAAATCGACTTATAAATCTACCTAATTGCTCCAGATGTGTGAATTGAAATATTGTGACGTTATCTTTCAAGGCGGCGAAATTTTTTTCAAAATTCCAATAACTAACAAATAGTTTCGATTTTCTGGGTTGCGATGAATATGTTGTAGCTTATAAATTAGGTACTTCATTTGATTTGTTGCGTAAGTGCAGTTCTGGCCCGCTTTGGTCACATATGGGTCGTTCTTCCGTAAAAAAAATACTTACATTAGCTAAGTAAATAAACCAACCAGATGTAGTTAGTGACATGAGCCTATGAAACTAAATAATATGTTTTTTCCCCATTAGGACCCACTTTTTGCTATTCGAGGTGACTAAACAAGACATTCATTTTCAGTCCACGGTTTATTTCCGATTATATCTTCGGACAATGGGTGGGTGGCGTGTTCGCCAAAAATCTTTTCTTGCGAAACTAGATTCCTACTTAGAAGAACATAACAACGGGGATTATAGACCGCAAGGTCGCTAAAAGGCGTACTAAGTTAAAAAATCGGGTTTTCCTCTGTAATTTATGCTCCCAACAGATGTTACTATAAAATGGCATACCATATACGTAAAGCTCATCGCCGACAACCAAGCAGTCCAAAACACCATTCCCTAACATTGTTACTCGCATTGTAGTTATCCAAAAATGACTTGAAGAACAAATTTGTTAAAACTACCGCATGTAGGAGATAACCTCTCATATATGGGACGCCTGCGAGTTATATGAAAAACAAAGGGGTTTTGTATTCAGGCTTGTTTTGGGTGAATGCGTGAAAAGGGTAATACACCATGGTGAGTGCTTTAAGTTTATTCCGAAAGAAATTCAGCGATCATTGCGTTACGAAAGAGCCGGTATCAGAGGCACAAGCAGTCTACTGCCTATCAATGAACTTTAATTTTATGTTGTGATGACAACTATATATATGCGCATATTTCGTATATATGTAAACAGATGTGCAATTGCTGTTCATGAATTTCGTAACAGAAAGCATAAAAATACAAGTGCAATGTGACCCCCAGATTAGAAGCTAGTTTGTGTTGTTTTATCTTGTCAATAGTGCACAGATCTGAATAAGATACGCTTTTGGATTTGCTTTCTTCTTTATGTCTTCACGTCTCACGGGCTATTTCAGCATCAAACGCGATTCCTTTCCAGTTTCTGATGAAAAGTTGAAAGGTCCGGGAAGTGTTCTAAAAGCGCATCCCGAACCGCTTGTATCAAAGTCTTCCATTCGTCAAGTTCCTTCCATTCCATGCGCTCCAAGTGAGTCTCGTTTAAAAACTAAGCAAGCTGCTTCCCTGCACAAAACCAAACCACACCGAAAAGTAAGGACTGCAGACAATTTTCGTTATTGCATAACACAACGACGTCACATAATCTTGAATTTGTAGACAAAGCTTCGCAATGCCCCCGGGAAAACCCGGTCGAAGCAGGTCAAACTCCCAGCGTACATGAGATTCGCTCATTTGGCGCAACAAGAGCTTCCAGTGGCCGAAGACACAATAGTTTCCGACCAAAATGGTTTTGTACGTGTGAGCTCCCGCTCTGTTGTCGATGAGGACGCTCAAAAACCAGTCAAATCCGCCAGATCCTCTTGCTCAATAGGATCAGAAGCTTCTCATTTAGAACATTCGGGTAGTTCTATGATCGTTCAGACCAATGTGTGTGGCAAAACATTGGGATTCATGCTACCACAACCTGAATTGGCGAATTTTTCGTCCCGTAAATCTGCAAGTCCACTCCAGAAACCGAATGATGTCCAAATAGAATCTCAATCAATAAAAGAAATTGAGGCCTTAACCAAATCGGATAGTTGTCCTACCACCCCTATTAAGGAAAATGTACTTCCTCTCACAAACAGTTCCGCATCCAACAATCAGTCTAAACCTTGCCCTCCTGCTACCTCTGCTTTACATCTTCCATTTCATATGGAACGACTTTTTGAGCTGTTTAGAGCCTGTGAAACCCTTGTTAGCACACTTCACAACCGACATGAAGTATGCAGTTTCGATAAAATTAAACCCGCTGTCCAAGAAGTTGTGCGGTGGTGAGTTGTATCTGTGATTTACCAAGTTTTCACTTTAGCGATTTTACCGAATCTACGGTAGGGCAGTTTTCCACTGTGTATCCTTTAGCCTATAGCTATCGTTACGACAAGCAACTGGATAAGGTAACTAAGTTGCAACTTAACAACGTTACACTCTTTGTCTTTGTTCCGAAATTCTCCCGAACAGGTAAGCTTTCTGACCGTTGCTGTTAACTTTCTATTGAGATGTACCCAAATGGCTTATGATTCACCAAACAAAAGGCCATCTTGTCTTCACCGGCACCCGACTTATTCAGCGACGTCATATTTTTCGTAACTCGCTTCTGTTAAGGGTCAAAAAGGCCCATCGGGTAATAATAATATTTCCGTCCTCGTGTATAACGTCGTTAAGGGAAGCGTACATAATTCCCCTATATTTTTTTTGTTTAGCCTATACTATTCAGTGTGACAGCACGATTATATGAATAATTCGCCTTTTATTTCTTCGTACCGAGTTTCTTTCATATATTCGCAGTTATTGCTGGCCGATTATATTTCTGTGGAACGTACTAAATGCTTACTTTGTAAATACAATTTAAAATCCCATGATATTGATCCTATTTCCAAAGTGTTTCTGCTTTTTAATTTCAAATTCTTGTATTGTCTGTCCCTTATTTCGAAATAATCAAGTGTTTTCGATATTTATCAGGAGTTCTTGATGATGCGTTTTCATCTGTCTGATGGCGATTTGCCGGAAGACTCCAGCTTGCGTCGATGGCATCCAGCTTTTGCTTTGGACACAGCCGTTCCTGAAATTATTCCATCTCCCTTGCCCCCACGGCCCTCCGTGGCTATGGGGGACGATGCCAAGATCACCTCGGCGCGCGAAGCTATGGCAGCGTTTGTCTCGCCGCGTCACTCTTTCGGAGGCTGAAGCCTGTGAAAAGAATGGCTCCACGGCCTGGAGACAGTTGAACAAGAACCCTGGGTATTTTGCAAAAGCTTCCATTACCTTCAGGAACGACTAGGGCTTCTGTCTCCGTTTTGAAGTGTTTCAGCGTCGCTTCTTGCTAAGTTAGTGTAAAGACTGTGTTGTTTTGCTATAAAATTCTATTGGGATTGATCTTTGACATTTTTTCCGAAGTTATTTGTATAATCTATTTTATTAACTTTATATTTGCCACATTTTATGTTGACTTATAAACTTTTATTAAATTGTTATGTTCCACTTTAGCGTCTCCCACTTAAGTCCAATAGTTGCATCCGTGTTTCCCTTACCTTTGCTTTCAATTTGCTATTTCAAATTTTTATCACCTATCTTTCCCTTACATTTGGTTTTTTGGTCATTTCTATATTATCCTTTAAGTTGCGCAACCTTTTTTGTTCTTGCTCGCTTAACACATATCTTCATCCATGGAAGGTCTACGTGAGAAACGTTGAATCTTTCCATACTCCTCAGCACCGGCTGCCTCGACCTCGATGCGAGCAGCTTTTGCTTGCTCTCCCGGTGACCATACGCAAATCTGGCGAGAGATGCGTTCCTTCATGACGTCCGTCTCTCTCATTTAGTCGACCACAGTCTATTCAGTCCAGTGAATCCGGTCTCCTTTGGTCAGTTTTTTTCAATTTTTCTCGTAGTATCTTATTCAACTACAACGCCCCATCTATTACGTCATTTCTCCCAAGTTCATAAAATGTCTTCTAAAAGACTTTATAAAGTCTGTTTTGTTTTTCGTCTGAGACTAACTCAACTAACTTAACACTTATGGGTTATATTTGCCTTGAAAAATTCTTTATTTTGGATTCCGTATCACTTTTGTCTATTTTGATTATTCTCTCTATCCCCATACTTGGTCTTCCCACTTATCAAAAAATATCGTTTTTTATATTATTCCTTATGGATAGATATTGCCAATGAATTAATGCAACTGAGGGTAATACAGACTGTTCTGCTGCCACTTTTATTTGCCACTTTTTTCCCGATTTGGTATTATTAGTTTTATGCACTATGCCACCCTTTCCTCGGAAGTAATTAACTAGAAGTTGATTCTTCACGTTGAATTCTTTGCGAATGAAGTCTCTCAGTATATCAGTAGTTTCTTCTTACCACTAATGCGCCTCTCTTACTGTTAATAAAGCGTCTTATGCTCAAACAGCTTGTCTGGTAGTGATTGATTTCGACATAATCTAAATAGCTTAAAATGTAGAAAGCAAAATGGTTTTAGTTCGTTAATGATATCACTCTTGTAAAAATCACAGAAGAGCTCTGGTCGCATTGAAAGTCTTCTCTCTGTTCCCAAATTGGCTGCGAGAAGGTCTTGCGCCCCCCATCTCCGCTTCAAAAAACGGTCACATCGCCCTCTAAGAGTGATAGTAGCCAAAGCCGATGTGGCCAAAATGGGATGTGTCCAACCTCCCTTTTCTTAACTTGTTGTTAGGGTACCCTTTTTTCTCTGGCAAAACAATCCGCCCCCCCCCCTTCTATTTATCACATCTTGTTTAACTTTTTATTGTACTTTATCTCTCTCTTT
>QEYB01001135.1:0-53237 GCA_017562135.1 Dipylidium caninum
AAAAAAAGAGAAGAGGATTGTGACCATAGTTAAAAGCCATCTTCATGCTGCACTATTGCCTGCCTTCCGACCATGTTTACGGCTGGGTTAGGAGGCGAGTGGAATCTACAAGTACGACGAGACACAAAACATCCTGGTCCCTTTCACAATAAGGCGATTAGCAAAAGATCCTCTTAGTAGTACTTCTCAGCGCTGGCATATTTATCTCAACTGATAACATAACACCTTGTCCAGGCTAATACCACACGTAATGGCATTGAAATGACTTGATGATGCCGCGGTATATTCAGGTGGCTCGAATCCGTTCCGTCTTTAGTGGCTGCGTTTGGGCGGGTTCACGCTTTGCTGCAATGGGTTATAGAAGATATGCAAATACCGCCAACAAACAAGTTGGGGTTAAATGATTACCGAAGATTTTTAAAAAAATAAGCCCCAAATTCTAATGATTTAGCCTAATTAAGCCAGCTTACTTTGCCAACATAAAGTACAAATTTCCTCACGAGTTGAACTTATCAGAGTCGTGCTGGCCCTTTTCTGGTCTCTGTGAAAATGGGCATAACCAATGCGTGGAAGAACTCAGGAGGGCAAGATGGAAATAATTCGTCCAGTTCTATGATTCTGCGCCCCGATTCGAGGCAGTTCCGATGGGCGACACGCTAGCACAATCACAGTGAATCGTCCTCTGCTTTCACAACTGCGACTTGTACTGCATTTTACCCGCTCTCATGGCGGAGGTCTACCAACCGTTTCTTTCATCTTTGCAGCTCATACGGCCCTTGTCTTCGCACAGCTCGCACAGCAGTTACATGAATATCCGCAACCAGCGAATTTAGGCTTTATTTGCATGGTTAGACGTGTTTCACGTTATGCAACACGCAAACTCGTCAAATCAGCGTGAAAATTCCTTTACGTTTAACTTACTCTTCTGCCTGTTTCTCCTCTTTCATATTCCTGACATTTACTTGCCCCAACATCGTTCCTACCCACGTAGCTCACGTTGGCATACGTCAGATATTACGGCTTGTTTGTGAATGGAACGAGGGATGAATTTGCCAGATGGAGAGAGAATTTCAAATAGGCTGCAAACTACTTGCCAACTCCATGGTCACAACCTACTAGCCTTCGTTGCTGTGGCAATACGAGAGTTCCTTTGCTACTTCATAACATTGGCAGGCCAGGCTAAGGGTACCAGTTGGTTCTTCCTCAAGGACCCGAATTGAGGTGCACACTTGCTTTCCACGATTGTGACATAAGTGACCATGTTCGTTAGCAGATCGCTTTCCTCGGCTCCTTCGACTGGGCACCTTCTTCTTCTTGCAAGACAACTCTCGTCATTCTCCTTGCTCGAGAAAGTGCTATTCGGAAAAACTGGGCAAACAAAATTGGTTCGCAGGACAAGACCGGTGAGCGAAACACCATGAACAACGAGGACTCCTCATGGGTCACATGAACAGAAGAACGAGGCAGGCAGCTCTTGTTGGACTATAGACATTTGGAAACTTGCGCATAACAGACCACCTCATTTTGGATTGGTGGGATGATGTCTCTATTCTGATTCCCTCAATAGACATCCCTCACTCTGTCCCATCTCTCCGTTCGACCATCCGGCAATTCAAACTATGTCCTGTTACCCCTAACCAACTCAATAAACTTTTTCTCCTCGCACCAGCTTACCACGGCTTTTAGTCAGCGTCCTTGTGAGGTGCACCTGCTCGAAATTGTTTGCACGCTGTTTTATGTCGACCTCAGTTCAGCCAGCATGAAGAGAGCTATTTAATTGCCACCAGACAGTCTGGCCTACTGATGAGGCCGCAAGTGTAACTCTTTGCGTGACTGTTCTGTAATAAACAGACGGTGACCTCAAGGCAGTGGAAAAAAGACCACAGGGCCATTTTGAAAGTGTATTCTTGTCGCGATACTGCAATATAGTTGCAAGAGTCCAACCTATATGATTAACTGCAATAACTCTTTGTGGATAAACCATTTGTAGGAAGGAGTACGGGCGAAACGTTTGTGAATTTCACGATAGAAGTGAGGAAGAAAGGACTTGCTGATTGTCTCGGTTGCTTATATAGCGCCTAATGACAAGTGTCCACATAAATTGCGTCTCCGGGGAGTAGAATTAATGCACCATCAGCTCCAGTCATAATTTCTGCTTGTTAGGACTCCCACGAACGCTTTCTTCGAGGTTAGTGTTGGGAAATCAACAGCTACCGGCACTGATTACTCACCAGTTGGCTGCTCGGTGTTGAGAGTGAAAAATCGTTTTCGCCAGGGGAATATGCACTGAGGTGGAAACTTGCAAGAGGGCAATCGACATCCTGTATGCCGGAAGGGTGAAAGGGTGCATGGAGAGGAGACGGAGGGAGGTAGGCAGAGAAGAAAGTAGGAAGGTAGATCGGATGATGTGGAAATTTGTGGTAGAAATGCAAGTGGAGAAGTAGGAGATTGCTAAAACTACTGTATTGCAGGTGCACAGTTGGTAGGCCGCACCAATGAATACTCACCAACACCCGACAACTCTCGCTCCCTATTAGGAAATACAGCGATGGCCACGAAAATACTTTTAAACAAGACGGAATGGAGGACAATTCGCGGCACATTTTGACGAATAGAGCCAATCATCTCCACCCCTGCCTGGCAATCGGAGAATGCGAAAGCAGCAGGAGGAAGGAAGCCGTTGCTATTTGAGAGAAGAAGGACAGGATTTGTAATGACTTTGGCTTTAAACGCATTCTGAGTGTAAGAGCAACCAAAATATTCGGTGTAACATCCGTCATATCCTATTCTGAGGCAGTGGGTCTCTTTTGAACAGGCCATTGCACACATAATCGCTAATCGAAGAAACACAAAATACCAATCATTGACTGAGGACAAGTCAATTTACGTGGCATTCAATGGGGAGGGAGAAATTGGTGGAGAACGTACTCTTGACTGGCCGCTCACGATTCTGCTTTCATTTGCAGAAATCGTCAATGGTATACCTGAAGTGCAGTGATCTCACCCATGTTCTCCGTCTTCCGCACTACTCCCTTTCGAAACACAGTTTCCCCATCAACCAATCGCCACGCCTTCGTCCATTTCCCCCAACCTACCTCGCTTCCTTCCCCTCCATGTCCCCACCGCCCATCCCATCACTTCCTGCGCACGGAATGGCAAAACTGTTCGGTTCCGAGTCTTACCCAACCGTGGATTTTCCCACGGCAAAGCGACAGTGCACACTCACCACGAAACGGTCGCTCAGTGGCGAATCACCGTTCCACCATTAGACTTCAACAACTCAATTGCCAGTGTCCTAACAAGCGAGAAGTAGACTTGAGGGCAATGGGGCACTGCTTCGTCCTCCTATATACAGCCTTGTTCGCAGACAATTGCAATTAGGGAATTGAGACTCCCTCCTCGTGGGGGCAAATTTACGGGTCTAGTGGCTTGTCACTTTGGAGGCCTACGAAAGAGCCGATGGACTACGTAGACACAATGAATGCCAAGAATTCATTGGCATTTGATCTTCTCCCACCACCAACTTGCATGGGTGCTTTACTTGTAGTAAGACTGCTGACAGAATATTGCATGGGCTGTGGATTGCCTCGACCTACCCACATATAGTAGACGGCGCCAGACACGATTGTCTCATAATACACGTATCCGAGATATTTAACGAGTTTTCTCCTCTTCACTTCTAATGTGAAATGCACAAACTTTCCATTCGCTCCGCTTCCCTCGGGGAGAGAAGCCGCCAAGAATTATGGCTATCATTTACTTCGCAGTGTACAAACATTATGAAACTGCGTCGATGCCTTTTCCTTAGTCTTCTGATTTCAAGTAAGTGCCGTTACGCGTCTCTTGTTGTTACAAAAGCCACATGCAAAAGGCATTGAGCGCCGATGAGTGATTGTTCATCACTATGACCATTTAATCGGACACAAAAAAAGCTCCTCTAGCTCAGCCGTAGGAATGGAGTCGGAAGAAGTTGGTAGTCTGTAGCGGCCCATCCAGATAAATAAGGTGGCCTACTGGGCAGACGCCTACTCCGTCTCATTGCAGTAGCTACGCGTGAATGTCACCGTATCCTTAATCTTCGCGTCAACGAAGAGGGACTCTGTCGGACGCATAACGAGACCTTGGGCGACGAGTGATGAAAGAGTGCTGCTGTAATAGATGTTGTGTCGACTATAGACGTGTGGGCAGAACTGCTAGGCAGACAGTAGTTGGCATAGTTGGCATCACCGTCTTCTTCTCCTGTCCTCGTTCTCGTCATTTGCTTCTTCCTCGTCAGCATTTGGCTTAGTAAATGAACCGCACTCACTGCACTCACTGCACTCACTGCAACGACCACGGTGGTGGGCGAGTGAGAGGCGTTCCAGCGTCAGAGACTCATTCGCGTACGCAAATAATCGCGTCGTGAATGGGCACGGACAAGGACCAATCGGACGCCTACGTAGCGGATTGCAGAAATTCTCCCATGTTGCGCATCTAAATGCCATCTTGATGACTTGCGCAAATGCTTGCGAGAACATTTCAAATCATCAAATTCTTCTTCATCACTGCATGTCAATCCACTCTACTCCCAATGGTTGATTCCAAAGGTAGGAACGCATCGCACCGATTTTAACTGCATGCTTCCACATCACCCCGTTCTGTTGGTCAATGCCTTGTTGTGGAGGGCCGTGTGGTCTAAAGGTGACGGATGTCAGATGTAGTAGAAGTTCGACATCCACGCGATTTGGGTTCAAGTGTCAAGTCTTGACGTGGAAAGTCGGTTGATGAAAGGATGAGGGCGACAATCGATGGTGTCAACAACAGCGAAACTGCTAATGAATGCAATCTTCATTGACACAACCCCTAAACCAGATACGTGTCCAAATACTCTACTCACGCAGTGGCCTGATGCTTTGCGAATTATTACAATAGGAGAAGAAGCCTTGAGACTGGCACCATGCTTCAACATATGCTGGTATTATTTATATTTTGCAAAATTCGGGAAGCGGGTAGACAGACGTCATGTCAAGGTAAGATGAAGACTGCATGCATGACGTTAAGAGGCAAGGAGTGTTTCCATGAAGCACTACTCCGGAGGTGAAAAGAGGAAGACCTACTTGCACATCAACAGGCATGCCAGAATGAGGAGGAAAGGGGCTGAAAAGGAACAAATGGACGAATTAATTGACAGCACAAAAGAAAGGAGACCAGTAGACATTGAGGTCAGCCTGAGTGATAGACACGTGAGGCATCGAAGTGGCGCAGAGGAAATAGACATGGACTCACCGGTTTTACTCACTGCACAACCGGAAGTCGTCTGCTCTTCGGAGGTCGGAAGAAGTTCATGAGAGGGTGGGTCTGTTGAAACACATCTAGAGGAATTGTTGCACGAGTAAGGTGTGCTTGTGTCGTCTAAAATCGACCAAGAGCGTATTGTTGGTTATGTTTGAGCAGATTAGAGGTAGATGATTTTGTGGCCCGCCCCTTTCGGTTCGAGCATCGGCAAGGCTTGTGATTTGATGACACTCAGGTTGATGGGACTTGGGTAGTGGGAATGTGGACATGTCCGCCACTCCGATCGTCTATCCTCCTCTCTCTTCTCTCCTTCCCACTCCTCCTCACTTTCCAGATTTGAGGAGGCTTGGCAGGCGTGGATTTTCTTTCTCTTTCGTTTAATCTATTCTGGCCCTACGGAGCGCCTTTCTGCCATTTTTATGCACATTATATAAAATCAGAAACAACAATGCTTGCAAACAATGTCATCGATTGCAGGTTGATTATAGTGACGATAAGTAGTCAATCAGGATCTGCGTACTACATTCATTTGTCGTAGTATTAGAGGGAATGATGAAATAAGGCATATGGTGTCAGGCGTTTGAGCCTTATCCCACGCCTCCTAGTGTCTCTCAAGCTCTCCCTTTCTCCCTGCATCCATCTCTTCTCATGGCCACATTTGCCGGCGCTGGTCTATAAGCGCAATGCTCCTGATAGCTTCAGTGAAGCAAAACGCGAATGCACAAAAACCAACAACGCACATGTTCACGCAAATGCGTCCACGACAATTATACGGACGGGTGAGATGGAGCGGAGTCGACCTTTATCACTCAACTCGGCATGAATGCGTTGTCAATTTCGGTTATCAAAGCAGCGGTTATGTAGGGATAAGGTATACCAACAGATAGTAATTAGAACTTTGTTAATAACCTACGGTAACTTTGAATTATGATCCACTGGGGAAGAAAATACCTTGGCGTACCGAAACTTGAGATGGCGTGACTTGGAACAAGGTGGACTGCCTAGGGTGTCAATGTTAGTCTTCTATGCTACGTCGTTGTCCTCTGCCTTAAGTCGCTTCCTGTCCAACCATAATATCCCCGCTTCTTTAAGAATAAGGCAACTGGTCGCAGATCATCTTACGCCACAATCTCCTAAGTCAACTAATTTTCTTTACTTCTAGCTCACCTCGCTGGAATAATTTTGGAAGAGGTGTGCAACATGAAGCGACAACACGAATGGAAAGTATATTTTGACCAGGGTGCAAACGGTCAGACTAATTATAAATAAACCAATAGCCACGTAAAGAAATGAATATATAACGAATTGCGGCAATAAGTAAGGCTCACGATTGTTAGGACAAAATATATTCTGCTTTTAAACAATAAGTGCATTTTTCACACAGTAAAGTATGCACAGCAGTGCTGTCTCTCCTGGTCATCTGATCTGATCACGATCTGCTAAAAGTGGATAAACCTTACGAGAAATGACTCAGATAAATAGGGACGATAAAGTTAATCTCCGAGTAAGCGGTACACCTCGAAGTGCCTTCGATAGTGATCGGCGGTTTCTTTAGAGGAACTCATCATGTCCATGCTCAACTGCAACTGCATCTGCATTTCATTCATCCTCTCTAAAGTGTAAGATCTCTACACACTCTCTTGGCTCTCATCATCCGTTTTACACTGCATTCCCGACAGGCACTCACATATTTAGCAGTATTGCTTGCAGTGTGTGCAACGAGAAAAGAACGCAGCGCAAAAGTAATATTTCAAATGGACTGAGGACTGTTTCCAAAGTATCGGAGTCAACATCTGCTATCTTGCAATGCTGTCCTGGGAGAGTACATCCCTTGGTGTGGTAACTTGTCGGAGGGAGTGGAAGTGCAAAAGTTATGCTTCCACTCAACACTGGTCCCTATTCCGGTCTCGAAGTCGATGAATTAGGATTGCCCGTCTTCTGGGATTCTAAGAAGATCAAGTGGTGGTCTGAGACGTTAGGCACAAAGGTGTTAGAAAATGCGTCAGAGCCAGACGTGCTGTCTACTCCTCCACGAGTACTCACCTGGGTGCAAAGGCAAATCGCGTGAAAGGGGTTTGATTTAGGTCGCAATATGCCACGATGAAGACACCAATATGCGCCGAGATTTTGTGTGCGCAACTGTCACCTGCTATTCTACGAACAAATTGAAGTCCCTAATAAGGTGGAGTATTCTCATGTCTTCAGAACCTATTCATACACTCACTTCAACTCACTAACTTTACACACACACACAGCACACATCTACGGGAGGCTGTAAATGTATCATGCCATTGATGGACGGTCCTCTTATATCGCCAGGACGACAATTTTTCTGTGAATAAACTTCACAGAGGCCACTTCTCATCTTGAGTGCTTATTTATGCCAGTGTCCGTGGTACACATTCACTCGTCCCACTCTACCACCGCAAATTCCCCTCTATCATGTCTAAGCACCTTAAACAACACCACTCAAGTGAGAGTGCCACTGTCCTCTGTGAAGCAGTGGGTGGGCATGTTGAAACAACTTGTTATGTTTCCACCTCAAGTGAGGCACAGTGCAAGAGCCAAATGTCACTCGTCAACCTGCGCACTGATTTAGTGAGGCCAAAAATGCACTCTCGCGCGCCAGCATTGCAGGGCGGCAGATGGTAACACCTTAGATCTGGAAACAACCCATAGCCCGTGTGAAACATATTTTGTTTGTTAGCCCTCACTTCAATGCCGTGGTGAACTCGCCACTTTCTGCCGTAGTGTGTGATCGGCGAGTAGTTCGACTTGGTAATGACGAAATTGATGTGATGTGATGGGATGAAATGAGATGAGTGAGCGTGCACCCAAGACATTGGGAGGAATAACCACTCAAAATGGACATGCCCTCTGTTAAATTGAGTAACGCCAAACATTTCTAGCCTGAATAATGCGAACTGTCCATTTATGACATGGTGCTGTTACGACATCCTGTATGTGTGTGGTGAGTCTTCTCATGTGAATGCAGTGGCCGCTAGGTATGGGTCACACTCCGGAGGTCAGCCAGGAGAGAGAATCTGACGACGGTTGCCTTTGCCAGTTGGAACGACTCGTACGAGTAGTAACTTTGCGTGAACTACGAGTCGGAGAAGAGGATGTGAGCTGTAGGAGGTGAGAGGTACAATCCTGCTGCTTCTGTTTCCTTTCCAAGTTATGTTTATTGTAATCAAAAATGTGGACTATGCACTTTCGTAGGTTGTAAGTGAAGAAGCAACGCAATTGTCGGATGAAACTCCTGTCGCAATCCCAATCCCGACTTGAATACGAATTGAGGGATCTGGAGGGAAAACATTGAAACAGGGAGTTATGAGTACTATAAAGACCGACGCGTAGCTAGAATGCAGTAAACAAACGGTCTGGGCTGGTCCACATGTCAGAACGTCATATGAACGAGTGCGTGCACTCCATGACGAAGAGTGCAGAGCGGAGCAATGTTGAGTTGAATAACCAGTGAGAAGGCACCTGTTAACCTACTTCAGGCCGGATAAATAGAAAGCATACGAGGTGAAGGCCTCAATTGCACGGCAAATGGTGGGGAAAGCAGCACTCCTATTCTTCGCCTACATCTGCGTACACGCAAGTAGGTGTCGTCTTCGCTCCTTTACATAACACCCGACGCATTCACTTACCACCTCCCTAGGAACCATTAACTCCACTGTCACACCTCTAAGCCACTTAATTGTGCACTGCATCGATGGCACTCGATGACAGAACGTGAGTAAGCCAAACAGACTTTCCTTCATCGCGTGCTCAGTGGGAACAACTTCAGACCGGACTGAAAGTAATTTGCATGTGGAGAATTTTCAAATGGGTAGTGGGAGGAGACAGTCTATACCTAACAGGTTTGAGCAGAAGAGGAATTTAGAGAAGTAAAAGGGAGAGGGGGGCAGCGGAGGGAGAGAGGGGATGGAGGAAGCACGAGATCATTTGTAGAACATCGTGTGATTGCGAGTAGTGCTGGTGACTTGTTTCCCATGCTCTCTATGCAGACGCACAGTTTGCAGTGCTTGCAAATGAAAACAGAATTTTGAGCGGCCCAATCAACAGTGCCTTCTCGGTCAATTGTTCACTTCCCGGCAAATATGACGTATGTTGACTTCTCCTCATGAAGATATTTTTGGCTTTTGTTATTGGCATGTTCTCTTCGTTTCCTCAACTAGGAAGTTTGCGTGGACGTCAACCTCGAGGAACCTGAGTGCTTCAGAATAACAAACAACAACTGTTCCAACGATTATTTCCAATGTTCCTACACTCAGAGTGCGTTCTAGTGCATTCATCACTCACGCGAACAATCACCACCGACGACACCAACACGAAAGTCCCTCCCTACTCTTCCAATTAGTTATACACTTCTTCTTTCTGCTTCCTTAGTCTCGGATTCTCACGCAGAAGTGCAGATGACCGGCTTTATCCGCCCAAATATGTCATGGATTATCTCAAGTCCAAGCATTTCCATGTCTATCGCGGTGTTTCCTGACAGACTGCAGTCCGCAACCCTATCACTCCAATTACTTATTATGACAGGCGTCTAGCCACCTTTCACCACTCATCTTCCAAGGCCTCCTTATGCATCCGAATAGTCCCTCTACATTGACGCGACGAATCGAAACGGTGACAATTACTTGAGATGTCAACTGAGTTGGTGAGTTACACCAAATGTTTTGCCCTACGAGGATTCTTGCCACGAGAGTCTAATTAGCATATCCTGCAGTCTTATTACTTCCAAATTATATCTCTGTCTGTGCTATGTCACAAGCAAACGATCCTGAACATTCTTTTTCTACCAGGAACATAGCACACATATGTGTACCACTCTATGCACTCCGCCTGCCAATCGTCAGTCTTCACATTGACGCGACGAATGTTCGAACAAAACGGTGAATCATCATAACGTGTACGTAAATATCACCGAAGTCGACTGAGTTGTTGTGACTGTTGTAAAACCAAAGTGAAATTGCACCATACAACATGGCTTGTTGTGCCACTCGCACTCCCTGATGATGCATGTTCTCCATCACTTCACCGTTCTCCAATACGAGGTAGGTGGACATCTCACCCAGATGACATTTGTTTTCTTTTTCTGCAGCAAGTGTGTGTGGACATCGCGTAATGAGTCCATTTGCTCCAACCGGATAGTGTTGCGCCCACATGCCCACACGCACGCTGGTGCCAGCCATTCCCTTCCCTACTCTCTGGCAAACGGGTTTTATCCGTGTCCTTCGCATGCAGTCAAGTTTAAAGATTGCACTCAGACAGCTATTTCTGACTCCTTAATTCAGGAAATTATGAAAATTGGTTACGCAAACCAAAAAATGAATCAGTGACATGATTTTAATGTTTGTGATGATTACAGTAGCGATCAGCAGATTAGTGTTCAAATCCGATTTGGCGCAAACAAAATGATCTTCTTGCAGATTTGGCTGAAGCAAAGCGGACGACAAATTTGTGAATTACACAATAATTGTGAGGAGAACGAAACCGATTCATTACCTGGGATGCTTGTATGGGGAATATCCAAGACGTGGAGCGGTCTTCAAAATAGATTGGAGCAGGTCGAACCAGTCTGCTGAGGATGAAACGTATTTGGACGAAGTCGAACCTTACGAGTCTGCCCTAGCTAGTGCAATGCCTGGCAGTTGTGAGTTATTTAAACTCCTGCGTTCATGCAGCGTACTGCCTTAACTAATACGCGCATACCTCTTTCTGTCATCCTGCCTAGCTCAAAAGACTTCAACTGGGCCGAGTTCGACATCAGGTAATTTGAAGTTCCTAGCATCTATGGTGATGTCTTGTAAGGTCATGGTAGTGATGATGATCATTTCCATCACAAAGCTTCACTATCGAATTGTCTAATTCCTTACCCGACTAATGTTTTAAACACTGCTTAGCGTAGTCAATACATCGTCAGGTGAGGTAAACCCACCTCAACATTTGCCACTGACCTCTTCACATCATCTACAACCCCTCAATTGCAACTCACTTCAACACTTGATAGTAGTGGTGAAACGATGAAAAGCAGCTCAACGGCATCGCCATTATACCCATTCCTTCCAGCTATGTAATACCCCTTCTAGTTGTGTCAGATGACCCGACATCCTCTCACACCCCTCTTGAAAGAGCCACTTAGAATTTTGGAGTTCATCGAATTTAGGATGGACTAAATAGCGGAAGTGTGCATACGACAGCAATAGGAGATATATACTCTTCGTAGTGAATGCTATGTGAGGAGAAAATTTTGTAGCGGGCCTGTGTGCATGCAAAACGTTTTCGCTGCAAAGTGACGTTGACGAACGGGTTAATAATGTCGTAAGAACAATGCGTTTCAAGGCGGACAACCCCACATTCCCCCTACCCAAGTCCCATCAACCTGAGTGTCATCAATTCACAAGCCTTGCCGATGCTCGAACCGAAAGGGGCGGGCCACAAAATCATCTACCTCTAATCTGCTCAAACATAACCAACAATACGCTCTTGGTCGATTTTAGACGACACAAGCACACCTTACTCGTGCAACAATTCCTCTAGATGTGTTTCAACAGACCCACCCTCTCATGAACTTCTTCCGACCTCCGAAGAGCAGACGACTTCCGGTTGTGCAGTGAGTAAAACCGGTGAGTCCATGTCTATTTCCTCTGCGCCACTTCGATGCTCACGTGTCTATCACTCAGGCTGACCTCTTAATGTCTACTGGTCTCCTTTCTTTTGTGCTGTCAATTAATTCGTCCCATTTGTTCCTTTTCAGCCCCTTTCCTCCTCATTCTGGCATGCCTGTTGATGTGCAAGTAGGTCTTCCTCTTTTCACCTCCGGAGTAGTGCTTCATGGAAACACTCCTTGCCTCTTAACGTCATGCATGCAGTCTTCATCTTACCTTGACATGACGTCTGTCTACCCGCTTCCCGAATTTTGCAAAATATAAATAATACCAGCATATGTTGAAGCATGGTGCCAGTCTCAAGGCTTCTTCTCCTATTGTAATAATTCGCAAAGCATCAGGCCACTGCGTGAGTAGAGTATTTGGACACGTATCTGGTTTAGGGGTTGTGTCAATGAAGATTGCATTCATTAGCAGTTCGCTGTTGTTGACACCATCGATTGTCGCCCTCATCCTTTCATCAACCGACTTCCACGTCAAGACTTGACACTTGAAGCCAAATCGCGTGGATGTCGAACTTCTACTACATCTGACATCCGTCACCTTTAAACCACACGGCCCTCCACAACAAGGCATTGACCAACAGAACGGGGTGATGTGGAAGCATGCAGTTAAAATCGGTGCGATGCGTTCCTACCTTTGGAATCAACCATTGGGAGTAGAGTGGATTGACATGCAGTGATGAAGAAGAATTTGATGATTTGAAATGTTCTCGCAAGCATTTGCGCAAGTCATCAAGATGGCATTTAGGTGCGCAACATGGGAGAATTTCTGCAATCCGCTACGTAGGCGTCCGATTGGTCCTTGTCCGTGCCCATTCACGACGCGATTATTTGCGTACGCGAATGAGTCTCTGACGCTGGAACGCCTCCCACTCGCCCACCACCGTGGTCGTTGCAGTGAGTGCAGTGAGTGCAGTGAGTGCGGTTCATTTACTAAGCCAAATGCTGACGAGGAAGAAGCAAATGACGAGAACGAGGACAGGAGAAGAAGACGGGTGATGCCAACTATGCCAACTACTGTCTGCCTAGCAGTTCTGCCACACGTCTATAGTCGACACAACATCTATTACAGCAGCACTCTTTCATCACTCGTCGCCCAAGGTCTCGTTATGCGTCCGACAGAGTCCCTCTTCGTTGACGCGAAGATTAAGGATACGGTGACATTCACGCGTAGCTACTGTAATGAGACGGAGTAGGTGTCTGCCCAGTAGGCCACCTTATTTATCTGGATGGGCCGCTACAGACTACCAACTTCTTCCGACTCCATTCCTACGGCTGAGCTAGAGGAGCTTTTTTGTGTCCGATTAAATGGTCATAGTGATGAACAATCACTCATCGGCGCTCAATGCCTTTTGCATGTAGCTTTTGTAACAACAGAGACGCGTAACGGCACTTACTTGAAATCAGAAAACTAAGGAAAAGGCATCGACGCAGTTTCATAATGTTTGTACACTGCGAAGTAAATGATAGCCATAATTCTTGGCGGCTTCTCTCCCCGAGGGAAGCGGAGCGGATGGAAAGTTTGTGCATTTCACATTAGAAGTGAAGAGGAGAAAACTCGTTAAATATCTCGGATACGTGTATTATGAGACAATCGTGTCTGGCGCCGTCTACTATATGTGGGTAGGTCGAGGCAATCCACAGCCCATGCAATATTCTGTCAGCAGTCTTACTACAAGTAAATCACTCATGCAAGTTGGTGGTGGGAGAAGATCAAATGCCAATGAATTCTTGGCATTCATTGTGTCTACGTAGTCCATCGGCTCTTTCGCAGGCCTCCAAAGTGACAAGCCACTAGACCCGTAAATTTGCCCCCACGAGGAGGGAATCTCAATTCCCTAATTGCAATTGTCTGCGAACAAGGCTGTATATAGGAGGACGAAGCAGTGCCCCATTGCCCTCAAGTCTACTTCTCGCTTGTTAGGACACTGGCAATTGAGTTGTTGAAGTCTAATGGTGGACGGTGATTCGCCACTGAGCGACCGTTTCGTGGTGAGTGTGCCCTGTCGCTTTGCCGTGGGAAAATCCACGGTTGGGTAAGACTCGGAATCGAACAGTTGCCATTCCGTGCGCAGGAAGTGATGGGATGGGCGGTGGGGACATGGAGGGGAAGGAAGCGGGGTAGGTTGGGAGAAATGGACGAAGGCGTGGCGATTGGTTGATGGGGAAACTGTGTTCGAAAGGGAGTAGTGCGGAAGACGGAGAACATGGGTGAAATCACTGCACTTCAGGTATACCATTGACGATTTCTGCAAATGAAAGCAGAATCGTGAGCGGGCCAGTCAAGAGTACGTTCTCCACCAATTTCTCCCTCCCCATTGAATGCCACGTAAATTGACTTGTCCTCAGTCAATGATTGGTATTTTTGTGTTTCTTCGATTAGCGATTATGTGTGCATGGCCTGTTTCAAAGAGACCCACTGCCTCAGAATAGGATATGACGGATGTTACACCGAATATTTTTGGTTGCTCTTACACTCAGAATGCGTTTAAGCCAAAGTCATTACAAATCCTGTCCTTCTTCTCTCAAATAGCAACGGCTTCCTTCCTCCTGCTGCTTTCGCATTCTCCGATTGCCAGGCAGGGGTGGAGATGATTGGCTCTATTCGTCAAAATGTGCCGCGAATTGTCCTCCATTCCGTCTTGTTTAAAAGTATTTTCGTGGCCATCGCTGTATTTCCTAATAGGGAGCGAGAGTTGTCGGGTGTTGGTGAGTATTCATTGGTGCGGCCTACCAACTGTGCACCTGCAATACAGTAGTTTTAGCAATCTCCTACTTCTCCACTTGCATTTCTACCACAAATTTCCACATCATCCGATCTACCTTCCTACTTTCTCCTCTGCCTACCTCCCTCCGTCTCCTCTCCATGCACCCATTCACCCTTCCGGCATACAGGATGTCGATTGCCCTCTTGCAAGTTTCCACCTCAGTGCATATTCCCCTGGCGAAAGGATTTTTCACTCTCAACACCAAGCAGCCAACTGGTGAGTAATCAGTGCCGGTAGCTGTTGATTTCGCAACACTAACCTCGAAGAAAGCGTTCGTGGGAGTCCTAACAAGCAGAAATTATGACTGGAGCTGATGGTGCATTAATTCTACTCCCCGGAGACGCAATTTATGTGGACACTTGTCATTAGGCGCTATATAAGCAACCGAGACAATCAGCAAGTCCTTTCTTCCTCACTTCTATCGTGAAATTCACAAACGTTTCGCCCGTACTCCTTCCTACAAATGGTTTATCCACAAAGAGTTATTGCAGTTAATCATATAGGTTGGACTCTTGCAACTATTGCAGTATCGCGACAAGAATACACTTCAAATGGCCTGTGGTCTTTTCCACTGCCTTGAGGTCACCGTCTGTTTATTACAACAGTCACGCAAGAGTACACTTGCGGCCTCATCAGTAGGCCAGACTGTCTGGTGGCAATTTAGCTCTCTTCATGCTGGCTGAACTGAGGTCGACATAAAACAGCGTGCAAACAATTTCAGCAGGTGCACCTCACAAGGACGCTGACTAAAGCCGTGGTAAGCTGGTGCGAGGAGAAAAATTTATTGAGTTGGTAGGGTAACAGGACATAGTTTGAATTGCCGTGGTCGAACGGAGAGATGGGACAGAGTGAGGGATGTCTATTGAGGGAATCAGAATAGAGACATCATCCCACCAATCCAAATGAGGTGGTCTGTTATGCGCAAGTTTCCAAATGTCTATAGTCCAACAAGAGCTGCTGCTCGTTCTTCTGTTCATGTGACCATGAGGAGTCCTCGTTGTTCATGGTGTTTCGTCACCGTCTTGTCTGCGAACAATTTTGTTTGCCATTTTCCAATAGCACTTCTCGAGGCAAGGAGAATGACGAGAGTTGTCTTGCAAGAAGAAGAAGGTGCCAGTCGAAGGAGCCGAGGAAAGCGATCTGCTAACGAACATGGTCACTTATGTCACAATCGTGGAAAGCAAGTGTGCACCTCAATTCGGGTCCTTGAGGGAGAACTAACTGGTACCCTTTAGCCTGGCCTGCCAATGTTATGAAGTAGCAAAGGAACTCTCGTATTGCAGCAACGAAGGCCAGTAGGTTGTGACCGTGGAGTTTGGGAGTAGTTTGCAGCCTATTTGAAATTCTCTCCATCTGCAGAATTCATCCCTCGTTCCATTCACAACAAGCCGTAATATCTGACGTATGCCAACGTGAGCTACGTGAGGTAGGAACGATGGGGCAAGTAAATGTCAGGAATATGAAGAGGGAGAACAGGCAGAAGAGTAAGTTAACTTAAAGGAATTTTCACGCTGATTTGACGAGTTTGCGTGTTGCAATAACGTGAACACGTCAACCATGCAATAAAGCCTAAATTCGCTAGTTGCGGATATTCATGTAACTGCTGTGCGAGCTGTGCAAGACAAGGCCGTATGAGCTGCAAGATGAAGAAACGGTTGTACTCCGCCATAGAGGGCGGGTAAAATGTAGGTACAGTCGCAGTTGTGAAAGCAGAGGACGATTCCTGTGATTGTGCTAGCGTGTCGCCATCGGAACTGCCTCGAAGGGCGCAGATATCATAGTGACGACATTTATTTCCATCTTGCCCCTGAGTTCTTCCACGCATTTGGTTATGCCCATTTTCACAGACGACCAGAAAAGGCAGCACGACTCTGATAAGTCAACTCGTGAGGAAATTTGTACTTTATGTTGCAAAGTAGAGCTGGCTTAACTTAGGCTAAATCATTAGAATTTGCTTATACTCTCGGTAAATCATTTAACCCACTTGTTTGTTGGCGTATTTGCATATCTTCATACCCATTGAGCAAAGCGTGAACCGCAAAAACGGCAGCACTAAAGACGCAACGGGTTCCGACCACCTGAATATACCGCGCAGTCATCAAGTCATTTCAATGCCATTTATCGTGTGGTATTAGCTGGACAAGGTGTTAGTTATCAGTTGAGATAAAATTGGCCAGGCGAGAAGTACTTTACTAAGAAGGACTTTTGCTAATCGCCTTATTGTGAAAGGGACAGGGAATGTTGTGTGGTCTCGCGTACTTGTAGATTCCACTTCGCTCCTACCAGCCGTAAACATGAGGCTCCGGAAGGCAGGCAATAGATGTAGCATTGAAGATGGCTTTTGACTTTATGGTTCACAACCCCTAGGTAGGTAGAATGGCAGAAGCAATTGTCGGATCTGATGGAATTGACGATTATGTCGTCTCACCTCCTACTCGCCGCACGGTGGCAGTGAACCGGAGGTAAAATTACTAGGTGTGTGAATCCGACTGAAAGACTTAATAGTGAGGGTAGACGTTCCACCCCATCGTTAGCCAGAATCATTTGCCAAGTCCAGACACGTTGGAGTCAGCTCATTTGGCATACGTAATCTGAGAAATGCGTTGCTCCAGTAAGGGTGAGTTCTCTTTTCCACATGGAAGTATGAAGTATGTGGAGGTTGAGGAGTTAGATGAGGCTGCGCTCTATGCTGGCAACTCGAGATTTTATTACCCTTTCTTTGACATGCACGGACCCCGATTATGCGTCTGAATTAAAAGCATGGCAAACTAATAGCTCTCACCCATCTCTGCCACCCTGTGCTCCCCAACGGTCATACTTGCTGAGGAAAAGGTTTTAAGCGAATGCGTCAAACATAAGGCGAATGTGAATGCGTGATTTTGGCAAAGTCGCCTGAAAGGCATGATAAAATGCATGAGGTCTGATCCACTTGCTTTCTCACATTGCAGGGGCAGGAAACAGTGGAGAGGCGGATGGACGTAGCAGGTACTTACGATGAACGTCCAAGGCTCTAATGAAGAATCATCTGGATTTAGATTGACTCTCCTGCCCATCGGTCAACGCACAGGCCGTCTAGTGTAACAATGCACACTAGTTTTGGAGTCACTTTGGAAACCTTTCAAAGCGACTTTTAGCACTAATTCTTCTATTTATACTTCACCCTGTCCCCACACGTAAGTGCACTATTAGCTGCCTACATCTCCTGCCAAATCAGTAAGTGGCAAAAGGGCAGTTGGAGGGGATCCTAATTTGTCGTGTGAACGTCAACAAAGGTAGACTTTTGCGTACTACCCTCGGAATTGACAAACGCTGAGGTGTCTAACCGAGACAGGTCATAGGGTAAGCTCGACTAGATGACGACATGAAAACTGAAGAAATTGCCATCCTTCGAATATATTGGCTTGAAAACTATGGAAAGCAGGTGTTTATTTAGTCTGTTTTAAAGTGAAACTGAGAGCGATACATTGTAGCCTTCACGGTGTTACACTATTTTACGCTAGAAGCAGATGGAAATAAAACGCAATATATGTATATATATATATATACTTTCTTATACCAGTACAACTTGTTTCATAGCTTGGCTCAAGCTTCGAGTTGGACATAATAGCGGAAAAACGAGCTTTTACTTACGAAACTGAAATCCGATTAGCCCACAATTATTGGTGCATTAGGAGCTAAAGTAGGAAATGGCCATCGATACAGCCGTGCAAAGACATCTGGATGCAATAAATAAAGAAAATACATTGACACATGCTTGCTGGCCGGACTGATGCAACTTCAGGCGATTGGGCCTAAGGGCAAAGGCGCATTCTTGTTTACTGCAATGCACGCTCGCCTTCTTCACAGACAATCACCATCGGTGCTGAAGGGTGGATTGAGCGATGATGGGAGACGATGAAGCAAATGAGCGGACAGGAATACACCCCAAGGACAACCGTGAGCCGCCATCTCATGGGAAGTAATTATGGTTCCCATACGGTGGAATGCCAAAGCAGTGACGCATCAAGTCTTCCTATGTTATCAGGTTTACCGGACAGTTCTGCCTTTCTATATGACAGCAATATTGGACGCGCAGCAGATGTTTATTTGGCGCACGTTCGCCTCTCTCTTTGTCACCCAATGTATCCACATTGGCTTGCCAAATTAGCTAATGCAAAGTTGATTCACGTTAGTCTTAAGTACGAAGCGATAATTTACCCATGGCTTTGTTATCAGGATTTTTGTATGATGCACTGGCGAATAATACGTATTTGAATAAAGGGGAAAATGCCATAGGACCATGCAGAAATTGATTGAAAGTGCTTGGGTGAAGATACGGTTCCTGGTAGGACATGTAGAAAATTATTGCAAAAATTCGAAGCAAGATCCAGTTCAGACAATGTTCGTCAGATAGAAATGGTGCGGAAATATTTAGGACTGGAGTCACATGAAAGAACAGGGAATAATGTGGGGGATATAGTCTGGAAAACCCTCTTCCCCCTGAATGCGCATGCTACCTTCCACGCCCTGTCGTTTCAAATTGGGCAGCCGAGTTGTCGATCCGTTGAGCATAGCGTAAGTGGCAAATGCCAATAGGCAGCTGCCACTTGGCCCCACTCACATCACACCTCACCAACCCTTCAGTAGATCGTAACTCCTCACACTCCGAAAAAGGCCCTGATCATACGCATCCACCAGTTTGATCAGTTAAAATTTGCAAGTGTGTTCAGAAGTCCGCCCTTGTCGAGATATTTGATAGGAGCTTAAACCAAGGTAAGGACGCTTTGGGGACTTGATTATGCCCAAGGGGTCGACGTCGAGACAGTGAGGCAGTAAGATGCTGCAGTCTGCGCGTCTCTTCTTCTCCACGAAGGAGTTGACTTGACTCCGAGTCAATAAGACTTCTCTACTCCTCCTACCGCCTACTACCGTCTCGTCAAGACGACTTGACAGAGGAGGAAGAGGAGGAGGAGGAGAAGGCAGGCGTGACGAGGAGTGAGAATTTGCATTTGAGAGGGACAGTCCAGTCGATTCAATGATGAGCTTCCACTCGTCTTCGTTAATGGCGAGGCATGTGTCGTCCACACTGCTCACGACTGTCTCTTCTCCTGCCAACAATCAGGCTTTTTGAGGATGCTTTTCGGGCACGAACAGGCTGGTGAGCAAACACTTGGCCTCAAAGCATGCTGGTCAATATTCCGCCCTGAAGGCCATTGCCGCGGTGGCAAATGAGTTCTGATGTGGTGCACCCGACTGTGGAACGAGCATCCACATACCTGACTGCACTCAGCTGCTTCGTACGCACCACGTGGGATGTCGAGTGGCCGGCTAGCGATCTGCGAGACTAAGTCAATGTTGAATTTAAAGGATTCCTCTAGGAGAAGGAAGCCGCAGGGATGGTCTGCTGTCTTCCTGCCCACTCGTGTGGCAAAGGTGACATTTCGTCGGAGTCGACTGGTGTTCGAGAAGACGGTCTGGCCAGTGACTGCCACTCAGTAGAGCGTGTGGGTTGTCTGTGAAACGACAACTTGGGCGCCACTCAACTTCATGAACGGAGGCTGCCAGTGGTGGCATATACGAGCGCTGGCTGAAAGGAGAGCAGGTTAAGGGGATTGCGACACAGCGAGTGAATGGAGCGGTCAAAAGGAGGAAGGTTGGCGCCTAAAGCGCCACGCATGAGTGTGTTGTCCGCGGGCCTCCACACCACCCAGTCGTCTGTTGGCGGGCATGAGTGCATGAGGAGAGAATAAGTGGTGTGGTCCAGCGATCAGTTTATGGAGACGGGGAGTTTCAGCAAAGAAGCTGGAAGACTTCGCTCAATACGTGCGTCACTCCTTTCCTCCCACCTCCACATTCGTAAGTCCATTGACGACTAGACTCTCCGTTCTGCGACGGTTGAGATCCAGTCGAGTGAGGCGGCGTTATCGCAAGGGCTGGCATAAGGATCCAACTGATCATGGTAACAATCGTTATGAGGTTGGATGAGAGTAAAGACGATTTCGCCTGGTCCTCAGGATCGGTCGAAGATGTCTTCCCTGGTTGCAAGCGCATTTTGTCGGAGCGAATTCGGGCCAAGCGTTGCCACCAGCCGCACTATCATCCCGCTTGATGTGAAAGGCATCGGAAAGCGAAGGAAAAACACTCCGAGCGTGTTTAAAGGGCCATTCCACAAACAAAATATTGTGGGACAATTTGGCAACCACTGCTGCATCCTTCTTTCACCTATCGTCGCTAATTTCCGTCCCGCCCTCTCCTCGGTGACGGTGTAACTCCAACAACAAGGCGCTTCCTATTTCCCCTCCTCTTCCTCTCCGCCACCTGGTCAGTGAAATGGTGCAGACGATTGGCACTTGAGCATGAGGCGAGATGGCGAGATGGCGAGACAATGGAGAGGGTAGAGTGGAGCGCGTTGGAGGATACGGTGGACATCCACGATGATGTGAGGTGATACTTGAGGATTGCGTTGCAGCACCGTCCACAATTATCAGCCCACCGTTGTGCATCTGAGTCGAGTGATACTCTTCGAGGTGCCGCTGACCACCGAGGATCACCGAGAGCTAACTTATCGCTGCCACATCGACTCCGATGTGACACACGGCATGATCGCAACCTCGACCAACGCCTTGGCGATTCAATCACTCAAACTGCGAGGAAATGCAGATGTCTACCAGTCGGACAAGGAGTAGTGCTCGAGTAGCCACAGCTCTGCTCTCGCTGGTGTTTGAAGGCATGAAAGCACAAGCTGTATGATCTTGAGTCAAGTGTTCTTTGCTCCTATATAACCGTGGGCATCGTAGATGTCTTGCAAGAGGACGACGGAGTGATGTCATCACACTGCGGATATGTTGTCATTTGCGTGCGCTTTAGTGTGCTGGCACACACATTCATGCTGTATAGTTAGCCGTAATGGTATACTTTTCCTTGCCCTCCCTTTCTTCCTACTCTTCACATTATCTCCTCATTGGTGCCGTCCTGGTCGAGCGACTATCCACTTTGCTCGACATGAGGGGTTTTACTCCTAAACTAACTCCTCATTCTGTCTCTTATTCACACTACATGCTTTCACCGAAGTGCCTGCTCGGCGATTGCGAGTGAGGCAGCGAGACGTGCGCAGTTTCACGACTGAAAGTGGATGTTTCAGCGATGAGTGAGAAGAGCACATGAGCTAAGATGGAGGAGGTGATTGGATTTTTCCTCAGCCAGTACCGTCACCGACGCGTGTATGGGTGTACGTGCGTGTGTGTATGTCGAGACCTCCTCGTCCCACAAGGGGGGTGTTTTACCGAGGAGAGAGAAGTGGCAACGACTGCTTCTACCCTCCCCTACACTTCCCTCATAGCAGCGTGAATATGATAGATGTCTTCGATATCGCGCGCGCTCTATTGTCGTTGTTGAATGTGGCAGCATGTTGGAACAATGCGGAATGAGTTGTGGGGCATGAGGGGTATTTGCTTGACAGTGCCGGTGGAGGAGCCATGCACTCGCTTTGCGGTGTCGGTTGCGTCGACCATCTTGTCAAGTGGTTGGTATTACACACTTCGGCTATAAGTCTGGAGCGATGTGGTGTGTGTGTGGGGTGGGAGTGAAGGGCGGACAAATGGTTTGAGAGGTCGTAGTCCGAGAAGACATAGTCTGCTCCATCGTGGAGGCCTCAGACGCAAACACATTTGGAGGCGAGCGAGAAAAGAGGGAGAAGAGTATGTTGAGCGTTCTATGCGCGATTAGATATTATTACTATTGTTATTAGTATTACATGTTGCAAATAACCGACGCGCCAATGAGGGTCTAGCTTAGCATTGTCCTGATAAAGAGTATATTTCCTCGACTCCCACGAAGGGTGAGCAGGGTGCTCTTGCAAGTTCACTTTCTCAATGTCTAACTTGATCCTACCTCTTCACAAAGGTCCACGAGCAATCCGCGGAGTGGCTCTACTCTACTCTCCTCTACTCTACTCTCCTCTGCTCTGCTCTTCTCTCCCAGCCTCGTCTTTGCTAGCATCCCTCATTCCGCCTCGACGCGACTTGTCCTTTCGTCTTCAAAATACAGAGTCTCTACTTCTCCGCACCACCCTCCGCAACACTGCTTTTCGTCAGATCAGGTACGTTTATGTGTGGGCATTCGTCAGGCCTGCTCTTCCCATCTCTCCATTCATAGGACGTGTCGTTTTATGACTCTGCGCTGATGAGACGAGGCAGGTGGAAATGAGAAGTACACTACGAGAGCTCGATGAACTGTGCTTATTTCTGCCTCTGCATTGCCCATCGCATCACCCCTCACCAGCTTTCACTGCTGCCAGTGAAATTAAGCTGTGCGTTTCGGTACACCGAAACGTATAACGCGTACTGTTTTTCGCTTTTGTCAGCATGATTTGGCACGAAATATCTGACATCGAATAGTTGTGTTCGGAGTAACGTATGCCTTGATCAGTGCAGGAGGCCTCGTCTTGCACACTGTCGTACCATGGCGCCATGACATTCCACCTGAGGCAGCTCCGTCACCAGTCGCAGGGTCATCCTGGTGGGTGAGTTGTTGTCAACACCGTTGGTGGAATCGAGTGTAGCTGTCGCATAGGTCAGTAGCCGACGTGTCCTCTTCCTCTTCCTCCCACCACTGCATGCCTCACTCTCAACATGCCTTACGCCCCACATGACCTGAACGTGCAGTCGTGGTGGTGTTGATGGTGGAGTTGTTGTCGTCGCCATTGTCGAGATCGGGGTGACTCGGATTTGTTGAATCCCTAATTCGTGTCTCCATGTTAACCGTGGAGGCTGAGGTCGGTGTCCTGCCCAGCATGGTCGTCTCCGCCACGATGACCTGTGACACAGGTGAAACAACATGCAGGTGCAGGTGTTGCCATAACATGGCATGCAGCTTCACGAAGGAGGCTGTGCCTCTTGTATTCGAGAAAATGGCTATCCACCTGGCGTTCGGGCTGGCGGTCTTAAGCTTGAAGATGAGGATGCTGAACCTCTTTCCTTCCCAGTATCCTTCATGCCCTTCGGCCAAAACGCCTTCATTGGACGTATTTAAAGGGTCTCGGAAAATGGCCTTTCGGTGCTCTGTAGGTGCGTGCTCCCATGAATTCCTAATTTCAGTCATAATTCACATTTTGTGCTAAGTTCTATTTAGGATTGATTGAGATACAGAGAAACTAAGACATGCGTCTCGGTACGCATAATGCTATTTTACATTGCGCTTTTATTTCTTATTGTTGGTAGATAAACCACTGCGCAAATGAACAGTGATCAGCATTCGCATGCCCATTTCGAGCAACAATGAAACCGACTGCCCAATCACTTATATGTGGAGGTGCTGAAACGTGGAGACAAACCGAAAGTAGCTGGCGCAACCTTGTACACTTTGTTCATATACGAATACCATGAGAATGCGGGAGCAAATACGGCTACCAGTCTCTTTGATAGTAAACATCTCGACTGGACACTAATGGGGAAGAGGAAACTCCTGAGCAATGGCATCAGACAAAGGAGAAGCAACAGGTGAATGTTGAACTCGAATGTGGGGAGACCAATGGTTCCGGCAATGTCTCCGTCGTCGGTAGACAGCTGACTTGCAAAGGCGGAAGGTTTGAATAGCTGGAGGACATTTGCCTCAACGCCTTCTCACCGAGTACGGCGAGATTTTAGCAAACGACTTAATCGATGGCGAAGTGGAAGTATTGATGGCATTTGAATTTGCTGACGTGATTTCGGCGTAGAGAGAGTCACTTTGTGGATTTGTCCGCCGTTGTCCCCTGATTGTTTGCCGTTCACCACCTCGTTTGCTACACTCTCGTGAATAAATTAAGTTAAAACGAAGAGCAGTCGAAACTCTTTGTTGCATTCCTTCTCGGAGGACTTGGGAGGCCAAGGCATTTTCCGAATGATGGTGCAGACCGGCGAAGTGTAGACGATTGCATATTTCCTCGCACTATGCACCAATGAATCTTCTCGGTAAATTTCTTTCACCACGGGTGTTTTGCTCCTTCGCATTGCATTCTGTTGTCGCACTTCTGCTACGGCAAAGGGTCAGCTCATCCACATGGACAGACATGTCCCCAGTACCGACTTCAACATCAGTTGGGCGTGCAGTGGAGAGAGATGGCAGAAGTACATTCCGCTTGCCATCGAGTCCCGAGGCTACAATGAGACAACAATAACCATGCCTTCATGACAGTGAGCAAATTAATTGTTCATTGTGTCTGATAGGCTGTTATGTCGGAATGTGCGTTCCGTGACAGTGAGCATGGTCCACAGCAAGCAGAAGACGTTGAGGTTGAGGTTGAAAGGCAGGACGTGGGGCAGCAAGAAGACGTTGAAGGCGAAGAGGCAGAGGAGGGCGATCGCCGTCTTCTCAACGCTACACATCCTCATCTGGGCAGCCATCATGCGCCAATGACGCAGTTACCAGACCCATGTATTTGTTGCGAATATTTCGTAATCTCCGCCAAGTGGAGTGGCGTGAAGTGGAGATTTCGTGGACGTGACATGCAATAACTGCATAGCGTATGGCCTCACAGGACGGGTCGTTTTTCAAGGTGTCTTCACATCAACGCAAGAACGCATCGAACACGTATTATACCAGTGAAAATGGTACAAGTTATTGTTCAGTGGTTCCGACTCCCATTCATATAATCTGCTTGGAGCTACAACGAACGAAAATATAGTTCCCCTAATGGCATGCAATACAAGTGGCCACATCATTCCAAATTGGAGTGTGGGAGATGATAATTATCTACTTGGCGGAGACATGCTCGCTTGCACTGTGCAGACGTCGCATCAGCGCTCGTCGCGGTTTCGTGCATAAGGGCGAGAATTCGGGCGAACTCCTTCGCAAGTTGCCATTCTGACGAGCCTTCCCCTTCGCGACTTCAACAGACTCCGGCTTCGTCTCATCTACCTGAGCGTCCGTCCCTCTTCTGTGGGATATGATGCTCCTCTGAGCACACGAGAGGTGTCACTCCGCTTGCCAGCAAGTCCTCATCTCCCTCCTCCTCGTCCTCGTCCTCGTCCTCGTCATCGCCCTCGTCCTCTATTCCGCTTCCTTCTTCCAATGCCCACTTTCATCACCGACTTCCTCATCCTCATCCCAGAGTGCAGCTACCACAGGCACATTTGCAGGATGAAATGGGTCCACCAGGATCATCCATGCAGTTCACCAACATACTCGCATTGACTGCTTGATGGCGACAAGTAGGAGGGAGAATGTGGGGCTTACCTGAGCAAGTGGTGGAAGTGGTGTCCTCTGTGGAAGAAGTTACATCGAACAACGACCTTCCTCGCAGCATCAAATGGCAAGTGGAGGTGGTGAGATGGGGGAACTTGTCAGGCTCTCGATGGCGAACGACCGTGACTGATTGCCAATCCCGGTTGGCGATAACTGTGGAGGAGATAAGCGCACGCTGCAGTCTTTCCCGCACGTGGGCAGCACCGTGGTATATTGCGGCATGTCAGAAAAATGGTAACAGACCTTGCAACTACTCAGTCTGCTGCTATTTGCTTGGTGTGTGCTGAATTGGACGCACTACCTTGTGGTGGGCAAAGGAAGGTAACTGTAGATTGGTGTTTATGTTCTCCTCCCCTCATCCACTAACCGACTCGGAGGTGCTTGGCTCTAACCACGACAAAGTCTACGTTCTCAGCACCATGACTCGTGTCAAATAGAAAGCATTTGGCGACCTCGACCAGGGCATTCGCCGGGTCACGAGAAATGGTGAAGTGAGAACAGCCAAATAGTGAAGAGGCGAAAAGCCGAGGTAATTTGGTGGGTCTGATTATGTATGGGAAACTAAACAATGGAGATTGAGTAAATCGTAAATAGTAAATAGTAACTTCACTATAAGTTGTGCTCTAATTCGCTACGCTTCTCCCCTCGCTCAGGGGTTCCCTGCGTCATTTTGGCCGTGGAAGTCTATTTCACCTACAATAATTCGTAATTTCGAAAAGAGCAGTAATCGGTCTGCAGTTGAAATATCAGACGCATGTGGAAGATGAGGTGAATTCCCGTAATGCAGAAAGGTGGGGCCGAAGGAGCAATACCGCTTCATGATTTTGTATGAACTATTCCATTCAGTTGACCATCCTTATCCTGACCACTTCTGATGTGCAATATAGCTGTGGTCTGCCTTGTCATGGAATGACATTTGCATGAATGGCGTGGAGCGGAGGAGGGTGCATGTAGGGCTCACGGTCAACAAGCTCGAGTATATGCCAACTCGCTCGGTGTTTATCAAGTAGAAACCATTCATCCTCACTATAATATGTGTATTGAAGCCTCGCCACCTCACTTAAATCCGAGGTAAAGCATCTTTTCCCAATCTCCTTGTCATCGCCGTCACTGTAGTCGTCACCACTCGTCGACGTGGAAGCAGGAGGTGCGATGGGCACCCAGTGAAAAACACTTCCATGTCCATTCGAGTCACCGCTTCACCACGTGGGACAATCACCGCGTATTTATTACATCGTCATTTGTCTTCTACGTGGCACTGAGGGGGTCATTGGAGACCAGCACACGTTATATTGAACAGTGTGTGGAGATCTGCGAAGGAGGAAACGTTATTCAGCTTTACGGTGGGCAGCAAATTCCGTGAAAGGACAGTGTTACACTAATCGCGGACAGTAAAGGGGCATCACCTTGCGCGACCCGCCTTCAAATTTGTCTTACTGGGAAGGATTGAGTAAAACATATGAACGAGCGGAAATTAGCGGCTCTGCAGAATCAAAGCCCAAGGTAGTCTGTGGAGTGTTTGTGTCGGAAGCAAATGGGAATGAAAAGGGGCCGCCAACGACATGTAAGGTAAGAGGTCACCTTCAGTGAGTAGCGAAGTTGGGATGAAAGTGAGTGGAACGAAGGAAGGAAGAATTGAGGGGAAAATGGTTGCTCAGATCCCTTGCGAGAAGTGAATATGGGCTCTCTCGAGTGCACCCAAGGTGACACGAGCGTGAGGGGGATGGTGCCTTGGCTGTGTTGTCGGCAATCCCAAGCACAGATAATCTTCATTTGCAAGGTATAAATCAGAGAAATTGCCTTCGTTTTCCATCATCACGCGTGTGGAAGTAGGATGATTTGCGATTGACTTTGAGGCGAACTAAGTTGCCAACGCTTGTGCATGGATATGTTGGCAAAGGGGGAGATGTCTCGTGAAGGGGGATTTGAGCAAGATGAGCTGCTTTGAAGGAGTTGACATGATGCACAGGCACCACTTGCGCCCCGACGCAAGATTAGCCGAATAGATCAGTTTATTAAGGTCGCTGAATGCTGGCTCCCTTTAACTCATTTTATCCCGGAGTCGTCTCCTTGGGGTCTGCACGTAGCCTGACATGAAGTAAACCGGTGCGAGCAACGAGCCACATACATGCAGTCACGCCGTTACATGAATGGATTGCTGCCCGCCTATCAGACCGCCTTCTGCACTGGCCTTCACACCCCTCGCTTATACCCTACAAGCAATTTGAAGTTACGACAGCGTTGAAGTCGCCTACCCACCATGCTCCTATACCAATCTAAGGATGGCATTAGTCAAAGTGGCGTACGAGGTGAAGTTGAGGCTGTTCGCAGAAAGGGGTGTCCTGAGGCTCGATTTGCTCACTCTACGGAGACCTTCTTATCACTGATGTCATCACGAAGTATGGTTGTTGATAGGGTGTGCACAATTTGCATCCTCCTCCTTAAAAGTGGTACGACTGCACCGAGTTCCACGATGCAGATATTCATTGGCTCGAAGGGGCGCGATGGAGGTTCAGCGTCTAGTGGCTTATTCCTTCCGTTCATCGCACAAATTGCAATACGTCCACGAAATAGCCCTACTGGCACAGCTCACTCGCCTTGCCCTAAGTGCACCAGCTAATCCAAAGTCCCGTGTTCAAGTGGAAAAGGGAAGCGAAGTTTGTTGAAGTAAGACGATGCCACCACAATGACCCAGTTATTCCTCACAAATCTCGTCAACACGAACGACACATCCGAGCCATGCCACCGACTGGAGTGACGAAGTGTGCACTAGTCGACTTGTGCGCCCAGTTATTACTCCACAAGGAAGGAAGAACACCGTTTAGTGTGTCCTCTGCTTATTGTAGCGGCAGTCAAGCCTTGAGCATCGCACTGAATGTGTGGGTAGATGTTTTTTGCAGCAGGTCCATGCACAGCCATGGACCATTCCCCATTCGAAGATGCGGCAATTGAATTACTTCCTCACGCTAATGCATACCCTGCTATCCCTTCTTCACCTGTGTTCCACCAGAATTTAATATTTTTATTCACTCTCAGTTTACGCAAGCACATGGAATCGCGTGATCACATCAACTAACTACCATGTCAGCTGGTAGGTGTCTCTCCTTCCTTCTCCCCCTGCCCCACCATTACAGGTGACTCTTGTGTATATCAAATCATTCCCATGCTGTACACCGTGCATGAGGCAGCTTGCACATACACGCGGTGTCAGATAGGCGTAGGGAGGATGGGAATAGAAGTTTACATAAGACGTAGCCTCCCTTCAATGCCGCTATCGTTGCGGTTCATGATTCCTTACTCATGCTCGTGACAACACACTCGACTTGCCAATCTGATGCAGGATCTCTTCATTCTGCGTCTCCCTGAGTCGCCTTAATCCATCACAAGGGGTATAGTGGACATGGGACAGAGACAGGTTTGAGAGAATAGTGTTTCACGCGGCCACTTTGGGAGGTGGGAGGTGGGAGGGGGGGCAGACTAAAGGAACAGGCACAGGGGAAAAGAGAGGAGGCCAACGCTGAGGACTAAGGCGTGAATTGCGGGTCAGTCTGCTTTCTAAACCGACTTCCTTTCGTCTCAGTGAAACCCACTCAATTAAGCACACAGTACAATCTAATTCGCATCACACCTCACGCCTTCAATTTGATGCTACCAAGCAACAGTGAGTAGAATGAGTGAATAAGAGGAAAGAGAGCCTGATAAGTAAAATGAGAAGCTGCGTTGGATTACAAGCAAAGGTCGCATGTGGAATGTCAATTGGAGGTGAAAATGGATATGGGAGATGACTCCCAACGATTCGTAAGTGGGGATGCTTGTCCCCATGAGTTTTGGTAAGGCGAGAAGCGTGAGTTGGAAGTAGGAAGGAAGAAATGAAGGGGGAAGGGTTACCCTGATCACTGCAAATATCCACTGATATTTGCACGCTCGAGTGCACCCAAGTTGGCACGACTGTGAGGGAGATGTTGCCCTTGCCATTTAGTCGTGAAACACACCCAGAAAGTATTTTGGTTTGCATGGCGTTAATTGGGCAGAGTTGCCATCGGTTATGCCTTCGCATCAGAATGAGAGTGGGACATCACCCGAACAACCTCGATGAGTGCTTCAGCACAAAGAAGTGGAAGAAGAGAACGGAGGCGTCATAGAAGTGTGCCAAGGTGTTCACAGAGTTGGAGTCAATAAGTGTGTCGGATCGCGGGCCAGGCGCGGTCGGTAATCCTGCAGGGATTGTTTGGTGACGAAGTAGCCCGAGCCCTTGGCCGACGCTGCAACCTGTGACACAAATGCACTCATGTTGTTACACGAATAGACCACAGAAGTCTATGCACACCTCATTCATCCGCTCAACTCCACACCACTCCACTCATTTACCCTCCTCTCCGCTTCTCTCTCCTCCTCCACTCCCCAGGCCAAGTCATTTAATCGGTGTGTCTTCACATATCCATGCCAACTTAATAGCAAGCAAGGCACTCCAATGGGTCTAGGCACGACACATTTCATTCAATTGTTATGTCGGTCACAACCGGATACTTCTGGAGATTGTGACGTAACATCCTGTGCTAGGTGGCCGTCATTGGGAGACAGAAATGCGATTGATGACCTGCTACTTCCCTCAACTTCTTCTGCGTATCTCTCGTCGTCCACCTCCACTTTCGCCTGGTGGACAAGGAAAATAGCTGAGATGCCTCTACCATAGAAAACGAACTAGTAAATCCCCGAAGCCTCGATGGTGCTTCCGGCCTCGTAATTGGGTCGAGGCTCTGAGTAACATGGTGAGTTGGTACTTCGAGCAATAGCACGAAACGTCAAGGAAATTTGAGGTCTCCCAGACTCGCGACCGCATGCAGCTCGTGGCATTCAAGACGCCATCTTGTTTAAGTGCATAATTATAAACTCAGTGGGACACTGTCCGAAATAATGCTCGAACCACTTCGTGTCAGTGGACGTGGGAGAGGAGGGAGCAGAAAGTTACTAGTGGCACGTGTAGGGATCCTCGACCCCGAGTAGAGCCTTCCGCGCACTCGCCCAAATGAAATGTCTTGTGAGGATGCAATAAGATGCAGAAAGTGCAACAATGTGCAAGGAGGAAAGACGTAATTCCATAAGTTTGTGAGAGCAAAGTGAAACGGATTTTTTATATTTTTAACAATAAATTTGATGCAGACCGGCAAAGCTGTTAAGATACACTGCAGTACTTCGTAAATAAAGAAGTGCTTCTGCACTGGGAACATACATTAGATCACTTCCCCTGTCCGGCGGATTGAGACGAAGTCCGGAGAACATTTCCACCCATGAGTGAAAAGTAAACACACTTCAAAATTCCACCACCCTACACGTGAAGCAAACTTGTCACCATAGATTCCCACTTTCTCACTTTTCGCGGCCACGTCACTTACACCAGGTGCGGCAATTTCTCGCCGACAATGATATTCTTACCTGAGGAGGCTGCCACCATTGCCAACGACCTGCTGATGCTGCGCCACAAGTCTTCGTTGCAGACGTGGCATCACCGCCAAAAAATAACGCTTCGGCGTTGGAGTTGAATTTGAACAAGTTCAGACAACATCATTAGGACTAAATGACCTCTTAGGACTGCCTTCGGTGAGACCTTGAAACGAGACGTAGCTGTCTCCTCGTCTCTGCAACCGCGCCACTGGTTTGTACTCGCCAAATCATGTTTCACTACAAAGATGATTATTAAATACCTAATTGTGCCGACTGTAAGTAGATTCACTGCGCCGAAGCAGCAGCCGCTGTGTAACAGGGGCCCCAGTGCGCCGTCTTCTCTAAGCGCAGGGGCGAACATCAATGTGTCAGTAGACCCTCGCCGTAACTCAAGTTGATGACCCCATCCACAAGGAGACGGAAAGTAAAACACCACCTCATGCACCCAAAGAGAGCGCATATTTAAGGCCGCTTTCTTTCCACCCGAACACGCACCCATTTACTGTTAAAGAAGCCCAAAAGTCATCTTGTCAAGGGAAGCTGCAATTGCATTCAAAATGCTCTGCAATTCGCTTCCGGGCATTAACTTCAGGCACAAAACCTGACGTCGCTTGATGCAGGCACCGCAGCTTGTTCCTCCTTGTGCGTCTCAGTCGAGATTGCGAAGGGGAAAGTAAGGAAACTGAGAGAGGGCGAACGATCGCCACTTTAAGAGAAAACTTCGCCAACTAACCCGCAATTAGTGAGTAGCACTTCTCGAAACGATACCGACCACAAGCTCGAAGTGGATATGAACAGTGTGCACTTGGGTGACCGCATCACCAAGTCCACTGACCCAATATGCCTCCCTCTCCTTACTGGGCCACCTTCCTGAAGGAGACCTGACGGCCCTGGCCGCACTGAGGAATGTACGCAGTCCCTCTTGAAGGTGGTGAAGGAGGCGATTACTTTTGACAAGACTTAGACAGGCTCTTCAACAACCGCATTCACTTCATGGCAGTTGAAACGGGAACAAACACCCGTGATGACAATTTGAGCCTCTACACTTGAATGGTGACGGGGTGTCACAATGCCCTGTATGCAAGTCGGAACATTCGCGGTATTCCTTAAACGCCGATTCACCTAGTTGCTGAGAGCCGCGATGTGCTTACCATGTCGAAAGCAGCATCAGTATTTCGGAGATCTGCCGGTGTGTTTTGTATGTCACCGGCAACTAATTGCATTTTCCGCGTTTATCAGGAGTGTGCATTTGAGGCGGGAGATGACAGAGCCAATGGTATGATTACAAATCGGAAAATATAATTTTGATCCTAGTCGGCTTAGGCTGAGCGTTCAAACAACATGATGACAACTGATACGCTGCTTGTCTTCTTGTCGCCCTGATTTTGGTCGACAGAACATTATGTTGTCTATTGGGCCACTGTCAGCGTTTCTGCTCACTCTGTAAGAGTGGAGGGCTGCGTTTACGATTTGCGTCTGCACTCAGCTCACCGCACGGTCAGGCGGCAGAATGCCAAGGAGAGTGTAGTTTGATGGTGGCGAAGAGTGTCGAGAAGAGGGGGAGGGGGAAACCCCTTGTGTCGTGTCGATTTGACACAAGTCGCAGCGTTGGATCTTTGCCCTGAGTAATTTGATTGCCCAAACTTTAAGTCTTTTTCCCTGATATCGACAACTAATTTTACTTACCCAGTTCCACACGACGCGACAGTCACACTGAATCCCTGAGCGGTGAGGAAATGAGAAAAGAAAAGCAATCGCAGAATAAGATTGGGAAAATAGGCGAATAATACGATATTTGTGGGCAATGGTTGAAGCTAATCACCCAGAGGCTCAAGCCAGCTTCAATGGCGACATCATCGCAAAATGAATTTGCCAGTATTTTGACTGGTGACTTGTGTGTGAGCACAGTATCACAGTATCACACTGAAAATAAGTCGTCGGTGCAAAAGGTGACTAGTTTACTTGCGTCGTCACGGTGACCGACGAGTAATTTCGCAATCACCGCAGCGGATGAGTTGACAGGCATGACTGTGTCCGTCTGCGGTTGAAAGTCGAAGGTCGCCAACGCAGCCCTCCTGTTCAGCGACTTGAGTCATGTCTTTGTCAGTCTGAAGAAGCATGTCTTCTTCTCCGCAGAACAGAACTTCTCCTATCTGAATGTTTCGATTTACATTCGAAATACAAAAGCGGCAAAGGGAGGGTTGCAAAGCAAAGATCACCCTGCGCCATCGATCATCCGGGTGCCTTGGGGTATCAATGAAAGGTTTCACTCGACTCTTCTCGCTTTCCCCTTTACTGTGCTTGTTCTTGCCGACAAGAATTCCAAAACAAACAACTCATCTATCCATAGGGATAGATGAGTTGTGGCGTTTGATGGCGAAGCGGCATTTTGGGTGGAAACAACTGAGCTGACCTCGGTGAATCCCACTCTCAGACAGGAGGGAGAATTCTTATCAGGGCGGGAGCGCCGCCTGACTGTGGGTGCGGCTCCTGACCCACAGCTTCCTCTAAATGTAACAATGTCACTCTCCCCTCTTCATGCGCTTCGTGGTTGGTGGCAGCCTCCTCAGGTGAAAAGGTCATTGTCGGCGAGAAATTGCTGCACCTGCTCTAACTGATGTGGTCGAGACAAGTGAGCAGGTGGGAATTCATGATGACAAGTTTACTTCACGCCTAGGGCTAGAGACAAGTGTGAGACGAGACGGTCAATCTGAGGGGGGCAATTTTGGAGTGTGTTTCCCTTTTACTCCTGGGTGAGAATTTTATTCCGCATTTGTCTGAAGCCGTCGAGCTGCACTGGCGATGATGAACCGCAACATACAATTAAAGAAACCTGTGCTCATGGTGCTGAGAACTCAGACTTTGTCGTGGTTAGAGCCAAGCACCTCCGAGTCGGTTAGTGGATGAGGGGAGGAGAACATAAACACCAATCTACAGTTACCTTCCTTTGCCCACCACAAGGTAGTGCGTCCAATTCAGCACACACCAAGCAAATAGCAGCAGACTGAGTAGTTGCAAGGTCTGTTACCATTTTTCTGACATGCCGCAATATACCACGGTGCTGCCCACGTGCGGGAAAGACTGCAGCGTGCGCTTATCTCCTCCACAGTCATCGCCAACCGGGATTGGCAATCAGTCACGGTCGTTCGCCATCGAGAGCCTGACAAGTTCCCCCATCTCACCACCTCCACTTGCCATTTGATGCTGCGAGGAAGGTCGTTGTTCGATGTAACTTCTTCCACAGAGGACACCACTTCCACCACTTGCTCAGGTAAGCCCCACATTCTCCCTCCTACTTGTCTCCATCAAGCAGCCAATGCGAAGACGTTGATCCGAGTTTCGATAGGCGGCAATGAAGGGATTCACATCACTCTTCCAGATTTCCCACTTACTTTGCTTTTTGCCCTCAACCATGAAGCAATTCGCATCACGACTTCATCTTTATGGATGAGACATCATAATGTCTTCGACGGATTCTTACTCATCAAGAAAACAGAACAGAATGATGATTCCTAAGCGCAGATGTGTTGCGGCCTTTGATCCAGTCATCGGCACGGTGACATCAGCAGCATGCAACCGATGACTCGCGCTTCGACGGACGCAGAGTGCGCGAGTGTGCGAGTGAGGAGTGAAGGCAAAGCCGCATTCGCCAAGCGGAAACTGTTGAGCTGACGTGAGTTCAACGAGCGCCAGTGCAACTTCAACGGTAAGACGACAGTGGTCCCACAAAGACAAGCGGCTATTCCTAACCATTCCATTTCTCTCTTTCTCTCTCTTCCTCATTCGTGTTGTCCCACGACACAGTGCACTGAATGACCGGCCACTCCGTGAACGGCATCGCCCGTCCGGTCACGAGATCCGCTAATGCCTAGACAAACGCTTGAAGCCGCCGGGCTGCAGGGGCTGGCCTGCAATTTCGTCAACATCCTGCTCACATAGATCTGCCGTCGGGGTCTCGCGTTGTCGAGGAAGGCAGGTTGTGGCCTTCGCATTGGACTGAAGCGCGTCCGCACTCTGAGCGCATGTTAGCCACATTGCAGTCAGTCGCCGTCAAACCGGTCAAATTGGATGTAGGCTGGGCTGGACGAAGAACAAAGCCGCATGGTGGACTTGTGTAGGCGAGCAGCTCTTCTCTCAACAACCTGCCTCTGGCCTTGGCCAGTTCTTCGTGCTTCAGTTGTCTTGCTTCGAGACGACTTGGCATTATTTTGTGACATGAGTCGCCTTTAAGATCGAAAGATAGACGCTTCAGCATCGGAGTAGCACTGGAGAGGTTGAGACCAATTAATGTGGACTACTTGTCCACATAGGACTGCCTTCGATGACGTGGCTGTCTCCTCGTCTTTCCCACCAGGTACTAGTTTGTGCGCGCAAATTCCTCCTGCACTCCAAGATTTTAATTAATTGCCTTTTGCCAGATTGGTCAAAGATTACCCAGGTGGGAGAGGCAAAATGGGCCTCAAAGCTCTGCAACCTTGAGAAAATCAACTGCTCTGCTTGGGCAATTTTCACCAAAACCCCACATTTCCGCACATCTGGAAGAAAGTACGAATTTCCCCTAGCGAAAAATAGAGGAAGGGGACGACTTAGGGACTGGCTGCGTTAGATGTTCACTTCCACTGACGTTGATCGTCGGCAGAAACCTGAAATGTGTTTATGCGACCTTCGTCTGATGCGGCCTTCCACAAGAGCTGCTTGGGGTTTCGACCGGCCCGAAATAGCTTAGTCGTAACTTCCGAAGAATCTGCTTCCGCCATGAAGCAGATATTGTAACTAAGAGCAGCATGATTCACTTCATTTTGGTCGACAGAACACTTTGCTGTCTAATGTACTAAAGCAAATCCTTCCGCTGCAGCAAAAGAGACCTGCTTATCGAGTTTGAAAAAAAGGAGACCTCAAGTTGGAAAACTGAAATCAATGCCTTTTGCTTTGACCGGCCACACCGATGGTCGCCTGAAGATGAACAAGCTCGCTTCAGTAAAGTCGCCAGAGAAATCACACCAAAACGGAGTAATCGAAGCAGGTGGAGGTGGACTTCGTTCATGTGACTAGTCACGGATCGCTGAATGCGTTCGCGAGCACCAGGGACAATCTCGTCTTCCCTATGTACGGAAGCCTTGCCTGAGGACAGAGTCTGCAGCAATAATTTGATTGAATGGATTCGTGGAATCTGAGGAAGAACAGACTTGCAGTCAAACAAAACAGAGCACTGGGGCAAAGGGTTGTCTCACACTTTTCACGCGGTCATCGCTCAGAATTGGAACCATCCCAGTACTGACACCGCAATGGCGGCAGCCTTCTCAAGTAAAAGACCGTTTTCGACAAGAAAGTCCTGCACGTGCTACTATACCTGACTCGTGCTATGATAGCAAATAGGGGACTTAGGTCTGAGAAGTCATGAAGCGCCTTACAAATTGACGATTTTCGCGTCAAACCCTCGTCTCCCAACTAATCACCCATCATTTTGCTGTTTGTCAATCAGATCCGGCAAAAGAGACAGCTTAAATGCTCGAAGCTGAGTGAAAAGCGCATTTGGCCCGTTATCCACTGCCGAGTGCTTGAGATGATGCGGAGGAAAGATAGAGGCAAGATGCGGGATTCTCGAGCAGCTGCACAATCACTTGGAGGTTCAGACCACATCGCTCTCTTCAAGTCAACACTGCTGCGAACACCCTTTTGCATTGCCACATGCTTCGAGAGCCCTGAGGTTGCCTCCTCGCTCAGTAAGTAAGCAACAGTAAGCAACAGTCCCCTTCCGCCTCCAAGACCCATGAAAGCAGCCTTGTTGTGGCCTCAGTAGATCGAAGTGGCAGCCTTATGCTCGCACCATCTCTCTCGCATGTGACTTCAACCAGTTACGAGATTTTATGACTCGCTCACTTCTCTCGCTTCGCGCAGCCTCCAAGACACCTCGGACACTGTCACGTGTAACAATGCAGGGAGTCATACGCGTCACTAACTAGATGATGAGGAAATTGGCTAATAACATGTATTCGTAGAAAGCATTCGTGTACAACAGAAGGGGGAGTCATACTTACACATAGAAGCACGCATGAACACAGGGTCGATACACAGATTTACAGATGCCAGTCCAAGAGGGGTGCGGTCTCTACGGGTCAGGTTATCAAGGACAAAGCCTCCGTCACTCGAAACCTGCACGGCGGCCTGGAGCCCCGTGCTCGCCATGTTCCTCTTATGAAGACATCACAACACCATGGCGTCTCTGTCAACGCCAGCAACGACAAGTTGCTCCACGCAAGCTTCTTCATTCCTAACCTCCGGGCAGTATCTGAGGCGGCTCTGCGTCAAAAGCCTCATGCTGAGAATTATCGCAGCCTGTTCTATTCTCGAGACCTCGTAGCCCAACGCGCGTTTACGTTGTAGGATGCTTCGGGCTACCGACTCCTCGCCGTACTTCTCATTCTTTTCTTGCCACACTGTGGCCATCCGTCTCTCGCCAGGAATAGCCACGTCCATCGCAATGCCCGTGTCGTCCCCAACACAACGAGGTCTGGTTTGCACAAAGACCGTGTCAGTGGTGTTAACTCGGAGTTGGACACCTCCAACGTAGATGCGCGGATAAGTCTTCTCCGGGTGGTCCACACAGCGGGACCACTCCCGACCGGTGTGAAAACCGCTGAGATAGGACCCATCCTCAATCCGGCAGGAGAAGTCCCTCCAAACCTCTCGACTACTCGTCCCATGGCGTGACCGCGCTGTGAAGTTTGTCCGATTAAACAGGCCATCACCGCGGACCTCGTTAGGTGTTGTAGGTTTGGGTCCGTCGATCGAAGGAGTTTGTCTCGCCACTCCCTCTTATGAAGTGGTACTGTGGAGGAAAGCGAGGGTGTCCCAAGTCTGCCCTCTTTGACGTCCGTACGGAAGAATGCTCTCCCTGTATTGTGAGGCAATCCAAGCCAGGATCGCAGTCCTGCAGTACCTGCCAGTCCAGGACTTTTGGCGTCATCCCATTGGCCACTGCTAGCGTGAGAGATTGGTGCAGACAAGGGAAGGGAGAGGTTCTCAAGGAGATCATCCGCTGTTATTGGAGTTTCTGCGACGCCCTGGCGAGGTGGTGAAGCCAGGTATGTAGGCGCTCACTGTGGTTGGTCGGTGCGCGTCCACGCCAGGTGAAGTTCACCCCTAGGTACTCGAACCAATCCTCCAGCCCCGAACGCCGAAAGGGCTCCCAGTCGACAAGATCACGTGGGGAGGCCACTACGACCGACTGCTTGTTCTTAGTAGCGCCCACAATTGTTCGAGTGAATGCTTTCCTCTCGTTCACTGTCATCCTCGCCGCACGAAGGGCAGATCGCAAACGTCTCAGCTTATAACTGAGCTGCTGCAGCGTGGGACCGAGGAGAATCAATTCATCAGCGTATGCAATAGCATCTACCGTTGCACTATTCGAGCATGCTCCCAGTTCTGCAGAGGCTAAACATAAAGCCTCATCTAGCGCCATGACAAAAAAGGTGCCAACACAGCGGATCGCCTTGGCACACTCCGCGTTGTGGAGTTAGGCGGCGCGAGCCCACGAACGACTCAGCGTCGCAATAACCGCATCTGATCAAGTCGAACAAGGGCGTCTGGACGCCAGTTAGATACCGCACGAAATATTGTATCTCGTGCCACGACACATCCAACTCCGTGGAACATAAGCCGTAGTGTAGTCGACCTCTTTCCCTCAAGAGTCCATCCAGTACCTTCGTCGCCTCAAAGGCACCGTCACTGTTCTAAGCGTGCACTGCTCTCTCATCTCTGTTTCCTCGGTCGTGACGCACTGCTTACATAAGATATTGCCAACCTGGTGGTCTGGCTCACTCACACTTCCGTTACTTCGATTCGCTTTCTAGAAGCGTGACGGCACGTTTGAGGCAGCCAACTTATTGGATGAAATATTGCCACGGAGGCAGTCACAATCGTGACTTGACACTCGCAAGCGTAGATGTGCTTCCCAAAACACAATTTTCCGCACGACTTCTTTCGGCGCTCCGCTGACCTTGCTCGACCTCCTGCAGTGCGGGGTTTCGGACGACATGGCGTTCCTGGCGTCCACCGCCTTGACGCCGATGTGCGGAGTCCGATAGAGTGACCCACTCTCTCCGTTTTTTGTTTGTCAAGCCCATTAAGGAGGCCTTGCGGCTTGCTGATCCATCCATAGGGGCGACAGTAGGAACAAGAAATCAGCTGCGAATACAACCCACTTGATTTTGGAGACGGGGGAGTGCTTTCGCTCTTTCGGGCCTGAGGATACCTTTCACTTCTTTGGTGTGTACTTCACTTGGTGCGGACGGTCACACACGAATCGTCGTGGGTGCCTACAGAACTGGCTCTCGCACTTTACCAAAGCACCTCTCCAACCTCAACAGAGGGTGGTTCTTCTGAAGTCTTCCTGCTTCCTCACCTGCACCATTTCATTGAGGGAGTAACTGTGACTCTCCGGCGCCTGGTCGGGGATAGCAGTTGCAGACCCGGGCTCCTCCTCGTGGTTCCCGCCAGGGACGGGTGGCTGGGCCTCGGGATTGCTATCTTCTGGTCTCGGTCTCTTGACTTGGCCTTCCCAGCTAATGCCCTGGTCACCCCTCTGGACATTTCGGGCTGACAAACCACTCCAGAGTTGAACTCTTGTCACGAATCCTGAAAACTAAATTCATACACTCAAGGCCTCTGCCCCGGTAAATTCTCATGGTCCAACAGGACAGGAGGGACGGTCTTGCCCGCTCTGCTCCCGTGCTTTCAAATCTCGCTCTGCACTTTCTAACCACCTCCGGAAGCATGCAGTGGACGATGGTGGTCATGCTTGTGAACCATGTCCTGCCAAGTTCCGCAGTGCTCGAGGTCTCACGCAACATATGAGACTGGGTCATCCTATTGAGTATAATGAGGCGAAACTGGGGCGATTAGAAGCGAAGCGTACTTATTGGAATGTCTCTGATGCACACCATTTGCGGCGTCTTCTACGCAATTTGCCCTGTGATCTATCACCTGAATCTATTGCTGAGAATGTCAAGGAAGCATTTCCTGGCAAATCTGGGAAATTGCTCTTGTCGAAAGTGAGATCCTATCTCCAGCACCACCCGCAGTCTTCTGCCCAGGTTGAGGGCCCAACCTCTCCTCTTGGGGGCTCTGCTGTGGTTCCTCAGCGGTCTGAAGAGTTGTCTCAGGCCGCCTCTTCCTATCTTCGCAACGCGTCGGGCCCCTTCCTCCGTGTTCCAAAACTCCAAGTCACACTGGACCGTCTCGCTTCTTCGGATGTGGAGGGTGCACGCGAGGCTTTGGAGCAGCACGCTAGTGCTTATTTCGGACGAAAGTGGCTCTTTCTGGCAGTATTCGATGCTATGATGTCCATATGCGCGGTACTTGGAAGACTCGGGGGGCGCGGACGAGGGCCAAGAGTCCCAACTCTTGGGACTTGCGTCTTCACTGTGTTGGACTGTGTTGCGTTGTTTGTTTTGTACTGCTATATTAAGTTGTGTACTGATGCTACCCAAAAATATATGTTCCTTGCCAAATGCCTCGTCATCCAATTAATGACGCGCATGACTCCTGCGGGGGTCATGGTTGCGGACCCGGGCGCCTCCTCGTGGCGACCGCCGGCGTCCGAGGGCTTGCCCTCCCAGCTAAGACCTGGGTCACCCCGCCGGGGAACACAGGATGGCTCCTATCCGGGCGTATACCCGGCCATTGTGCCTCAGTATCCATCGACCGGGTCTGATTGGAACGGCGGATTCTCGCGTGGTGACGCTACGAAGGTTGGACGTCTTCGGACTTCGCAGGGAACAAAGGTGCCTGTACATTCCCCCGAACCTAACAGACCTCTCCCTTCTTCGATTGCATTCTGTACTGTTGTTGTTGTTGTACTTTGTTGTGTTGCATATACAGTTGCTCCCAAAAATATATCTTAAAGGTAGCCAAATGCCTCCTCATCTAATTGGTGACTCCTGAGGCGATGGGTAAACAATTCTGCCCAGCTCTGCGATCGCGGCTGTGGTTGCCCAAATACACGTCGGCGGCCTTCCTTCATGCACATATCAAGGATGGCCGTATGGTGATTCCTTCGGCCTCCTCCACGATTCCAATTTACAAGAGGAAGAAACTAGACAGGCTCCTTAAATCAGCCAACCCAGACTCACAGCATCTGGCTCGTTCTCCACCCTTCGCTCGGTCGATTGGGTGCAATTCTCAGCCTAGACTTGGCCAATTTCCACGACTGTGCTCTGGTACATGATGCCCGCTACTAGAGGTACAGTCTCATTGCAGGTCTTCTGCAAACTCAACTTCAGCGGGCTAGGCGCGAGATCCTGCATGAGCCTCGAGTTCCCTTGATTCCTTCCTTTTGCAAACCGGACCTTGTGTCGTTGGAATGACACGGCCATTCTGATGGTTGTGGATGTTACGCCTGAACAACCGATGGCCACAACCTGGCGAGAAAAGGGGAAGAATTGCGGTAAGGAGCCGGTGCATGGCTGTATTAGGCGGCACCTGCGTGACCTTGGCTATAAAGCCTCGAGGGTGGAGAAGGCACAGATTGTATTCAGAAAGCATAGCGCAATAAAGGGAATACCGATTCAACTGGAGTGTACTGGCCAGAGCTATTTGTTATGGACTCAGAGTCTAGCGCAACTCGTCCACCACTTTCCATCAACATAAACGTGGCTCAGTGCGACGCTCCCTCTCAGATGGTTGAGTAAAGGCGATACAGATAAAGCCTATAGACATAGAGACTTGACCTCTCAATTAGAAGTCAACCCACGGTCCCACCATCTCTCCTTCACACATTTCCAACAACATAACTGACACAAACCACAAGACAATATTCACACTGCAAAGGCCATAACAATAAAAACAGCTAAATTACTCCAGGTTCAGTGAATAAGACACAAACTGACGAAACGGTCACATCTCTCCTATCCCACTAGATCATCTAAGCATCGGATGAAGGAAACTAGAAGTCAATCGCGATGCTACAATGCAAACTAGTCCAAAATTCAATGAAAATGCTGGCGCAAGACAAGTAGACAACTCCTCATGCGTCATAACTCTCAATTTCACACAAACCGAACTAGCGAAGATTATGCGCGGGAACGCCGGACAAATAAGCACTACTTCAACTTAAGAACACCCCAAAGCATACACAATCACGTCGGTTTTCCATGCATCCTCATGACTGTGTATCCGCAAGAACATAAGCTATCTCCGTCCCAAACATTGTCACGCCTACTGTTTCACGGTACTGGTACGGCTTCGCCTGACGTACCGCCGCCACAACAAATAGCGGTGTTCGGAATAATTGCGATAATGTTTTCCAGCCTGATATAGATGAGTGGACCTTGAATACCAACATCAGTGTCATCAACTATAGTTGCGACAAGTCCACTCACCCAACTACTCATTCTACCATTCTGCCCACCTTAACACCTCAGCTCCACCATTGTGGCAATGAGGATTTGAGACCAATAAATCATTATTGATGCATGTTAAGTAACAAGGATAGGCAGTTAAACACTCACGATCTAAGCCATTCCCACCGGAGACGGGAAACGCACGTGAAGATCCCAACCGCTCACCGAGACGCGCGCCCGCCCAATCGGCCAACGCATCCGATCCACTAAAACATTGCCAAAAATATACTTCGCTTTTCCTGCCGATTCGAATGTCACCGTCTACGCTGCGATTACCAATTTTTTTTGTTTTAATATTTTGCTTACCTCGAAAACGATTTCTTGGTTTTCTGCACCGCAGCCAATAAGCCTATACAAGGATGCCTCGTGTTATTTTTATTGCATTTACGCCATGTTCGCTCATTTCCTCCGCACAGACCCACTCAGCATTCAAACATGTTATTTGGCGAGCGGTATTGTTCAGGCGTCATGCACACAACATGCACCTGAAATTCTCCTCACATAATTGAAATACATCCTATCCTGCAATGTGACCACTTCCTCACCTTGCTTCCCTGCAGAAGGCAATGCTCTATTTAACATCAGGCAGCCTCCTCTGCCGGCTCTCTAACCGCAGTTCTTACACATTTTCTCTCACCTCCCCTCTCCATTCTGCCCTCTACCTTCCCAATAATTTCTTTCAGCGCCACTTTCCACAACTTCAATCGGCCACGAACGGCGAAGCCAGCTAACGCGCAATGGACCCCTTGCCTCCACTTGTCTAAGCCGACCCCATTCCCTCTCAATCCTTCACTCGCCACATAAACCAAGTCTCACGTGACACATAATCATCTCAGCATCATCGTTGAGTTTCATTGAGCGAGGTAGTAATTGGTCGAGAGCAATAAATTAGTAAACTCGAGCTTTTTAATTTGATCAGATCATCGGCGCCAATGAAGATAGCAGCTTAGCACCCACTGTTCCATTAAGCAAGGCAGATATACAGTTTGGCGAACGTTTCGGGGAAGGGACACCGATATGGTGAGAAAGCAAGAGAATATTTTGACGAAGTCCTAGTGAATCGCCATCACCCTAGTTGGCGCCCGCCTCTCGATGCAGCAGTGTCTCCTGTCACTCTTCACCTTGTTCACGAGCCCACTCTGCACTTACTGATACGTCCCATCGACCATCGAGCACGCAGGAGGTGTCACAGCAACCCTAACATCCACGACAACAACAGTCTCTACAACAGGAGACCATGTTCATCTGGCTGGAGGCCCCTCAACATGAGGCCACACAAAAATGCCCGAAGAACAAGTTGTGGACCACCACTACCTACCACGTCCCCAATAACCAGCCCCCCATTCGATAGCGCTTCCGTCCAACGCACATCTCGCACCTCCAGTGTCAGCCTGCACACCACTGCAACGGTTGCCTTATTTATTCTTCACCTAGTAGCTTAACGCTCATATGACCGAGGGAATCGCAATAGTCACCGGCCGCAGAAGCAGTGAGAATTTAACACCATAAAAAAGCATTCCTGACGCATGTTTAGAAACAAGCATTATTGTTTAAATGCTCACAATTTAACCCATTCCCTGCAGAGCCTCTGAACACACGCGCAGCCACAAACGCTCACGGAAATCCGCGCCCATTCATTCCACAAGCACTTCGGATGGACTGAGACATTGTCAAAATATATACTGCTTTTCAGACCGACTCGAAGTTTCCGTCTGCGGAGCAATCCCCAAACTGATCCGCTCTTTTGTCGCACGTACACTCAATACTAATCCCTTGACTCTCTGCACTGCCGCCAATAAGCTTATCGAAATAATTCTCAGGGCATTACTTATTGCACCTACGCCATTCTGCCTCGCTCAGTGTTGCCCTACAAATTTGGCCATTTACTCGTCGCCTAAGGCGACTCTCCTCTGTCAAAGCCATGCTCACGCAGCTACTCAGCGCTGTGCAAAGCCGAATTGCGACGAGTAGCCAGGCGACTGGTGAATGTGGGTTCTTTCCCAAGGAGCGTAGGACGCCGATTCCCTACTTGTTTGACCTTCCCTCAAGCTGCAACATTGTGACTCACAATGCTCTGGTTGACATCAGGCAGCCTTCTCTGCCGCCTCCTCTGTCAGAGTTTCTCACTTCTCTGGCCTCCCTCTCCTCTCTCCTCTCTCCCCTCTCGCCTCATAATAGTGTCTTCCAGAGCCATTTTCGTCCCACTCTCCCCAGCCTTACTCGTCAACAAGCCCCAAACCCGCTTTCCCGCATTGGACCAATTGGCTCCTACGCCGTGCTTATTTCCTACCCCGTCGTCTCGCACTTGTCCAAAATCAGACCAGGCGCCCAAATGGCATGTGTGGCAGACAGAAGGCGAAGGAAGGAACAAATGCTTGCAATTAGGCTTAGGCTATGTACATTACATTTACCACATTTCCTTAAACAAAGAACTCTCGGGGAGGCAGGCAGGAGGGCAGGGAGGGAGGAGGAAGTGGATTGGTGTTGAGTACTCTAATGAGACTTGGTCTTTTAGCGCAAGACATCTTCTTTCTTCCCCCACTTCCTCTGTCTCCGTCTCCACTTTCCTCTGCGTCGCTCGACGCTCTCTCGCACGTCTTTGCGTGGCAAGCCACAGCAAAATAAGTGCAGGAGGCGCGAGGTCATGCGCTTCTACAATGCAGGCAATACGAAGTGAGGCGTCGCGAGGAGTCGTGAGGAGGGGAGAGAAGGCGAGGGAGGAGCAAGGGAGGAGAGGAGAGCAGAGAAGAGTAAAGGAGTGGAGGGGAGGGGAGGGGAGGGAAGGGAAGGGAAGGGGAAGGGAGAGGAGAAAAAAGTACAATTTGATGGTGACTCACTTTGCGGATGAAGAAGGGGGTCGCCACCTCGTCCGAGAGTGAGGGGATTCCCCGGCTCGTGGAGTCCTCTTCATCCAGTCCCAATGTGGCGATTAGGGAGAGCGAACGCCTCTCCCACCTGCCTGACTCCTCCTTCTCCATCTTCTCGCTGCCACCACAACCCACCGCTCCACCGTCCCTCTCCTTACTCCGTGCCGAGGGCCTCGACCCACACACGCAGCCTGAGCCACCTGAAACACAAAGTGAATTAACCGAGATGATCATGGTGATGGTATTGCTGACGACGACAGTGACAGCGAGAGTGACAGTGACGGTGATTGTGATTGTGATGATGTGAAGAGTGGAATGAAGAGTGTCACCTCGAGTGCAGCGCAGTTTCTCACCTCCCAGTAGGTGCTCCGTCACAGTGAGCATGGTCCACAGCAAGCAGAAGACGTTGAGGTTAAAAGGCAGGACGTGGGGCAGCAAGAAGACGTTGAAGGCGAAGAGGCAGAGGAGGGCGATCGCCGTCTTCTCAGCGCTACTCATCCGCATCTCGGCAGCCATAACGCGCCAATGACGCAGCGACCAGACCCATGCATCGATTGCCGATGTTTTCAAATCTTTGCCACGTGGAGTGGAGGAGTGGAGTGGAGTGGAGTGGAGATTGGGTGGACATGTGGCACGCACGAACCGCACCGTGGGTGGCCTCACATGCCACCTCGAGTCGAGTCAAGTTGAGGGACCCCTCTTCATTCTCTGTCCCGACACGTAACTCCCGCAAGTCGTCTTAACCTTTTTTTGAAAGCTTTTGACAGCTTGGATCACACCTGTTGCTGCATGTGAAGAAAACCGATTCATTTTGCCTTCAAACACACCCGAGTGCGTTTTCCCTCCTCCGACATCGTTGCAGTTTCCGCCTCTTCACGCATCATCGGACAATATAGAAGGCTGAAGTGCGGTGGTACGAGCTCTGGCGGCAGAGACGGTGGAGGAGAGAATTCCAAGCCGAACTCCGTAATATCTGCTGTGTTATTTATGCGCTATGAGGCGCCGTGATGTCTTATTGAGGGACTCTCCTTTTTTCACTGGACCAAATGGACAATTTTGTTTCTTGTCTCTCAGCCATTTTAATACCATGACATCAAGTCGAGAGTGGCATTTCCCTTTCGCATCGTCAGCTTTTTCCTCTCCCACGAGACTAAGACGGGACTGCGCTTGCTCTAATCACTAGTTTCCACTTCTCCTCTCCCTTCTGTGCATCTGTGGCGGTGATAATTGCAATCTGTCGCAGTAACGGGGCACTGACGTGAAGCCGAGAAGGCTTACAACGTTGACGATTTCTTCTTCTCTCCATTAAGCCTCACAGCCACCCTCAACGCTGCCTCGCCCTCACTCCGCAGTCGAGTTGTCACCTCACTAGTGCTCGGTGCCTTAGCCCCAGTAACTGACGCAGTGAACATTGGGGACGGAAGAAGCAGAAGAAGAAAAAGAAGACGATAGCTCCTGTTGTAGTTTCACCAAACAAAAGTCATGACCACACGCAGTTCGGCCTGATGCACTTCAGTGCGCGTCGGTGGGATTAAAGAGGGAACTTGGTGAGGAGAAATAAGTGATGATCGGAGCGGCGCTTTCCCTCAAGTAGGCAGCAGCAATTACAGGCAAAAGACATCTTCCCCTCTTATAACCCCTTCACAGTGGGCTCCTCGTTTTTCTGAGTGGTCGCTAGTAGAAGACAAGTGGGGCATTTCGACTGCCTGCGCAGGAGGAACATCACCTTTACCACCATTTGGCTGCTACTTCAGGCCATCGCCCGACTTCTTCACCTTCCTGCAAATGCAACGAGAAGAACAGGCCGAGGCAGACGTGTGGCGAGACGAGGAAGGTAATCACTCTCACATTCACAATCAACGCATAACAGATTGAAGCGTGCAATTTGTACATTCTTGGGTTACCTAATTTCAGCTTTCCTGCTCAAACGTCACCGCTGAACGCCGAGGAGAATAATGTGACAATCCGCGTGGTCTTGCCGTCAGCCTAAACACTAGCCCAATCCTCCAGTCGCCAAATGAAGACGGCAGTCGTCTCGAGATCTCTAACGCCGAGGGAAAGTGTTGCCGAAACTGTGTGTGTGTGTGTGTGTGTGTGTGTGCACTTCTAGTGGACATAAGGCCCAAGTGGTGGCTGCTCACCACGAGATTCGACTGATGGATAGACTATGAGGCGATTCGTCTCAGAGGTGGCCGGCAAGCGAGCTGCATGCGATTGTTCATTACACAAGCCTTCAGGGGTTTCCTACTAATCTTAAGTTGAGAATATCCTACCCAGCCGGCATGAAGACACCATCAGTGCCATCTGATGCCAAGTCGACACCGCTAGTCCGTGGTGAACTCGCCATCTCGGCCATTATTTACATCGCTTTCCACATTACTCACGACTTCGGACTCACCCGCACCGGCACCACCATCCGCACTCCCAGTCGCCGTGTCATCGGCACCTTTAAAGCCAATTTCTGCTCACACACCACCGTTGTTGTGCTTCAATTAGTTTGGAAGTACTTCAGGTAGGTGGGGTGTACGAGGCGTCTCATAATTATCATTCACCAGATTACATGTTCGAATGCTGAAGGGTGAGGAGATGTGCGAACATGGCGTATATGCAATATGCAATGACATGAGAATCGCTTCAATAAGTTTATTGGCGACGGTGCAGAAAGTCAAGTAAGTGCTACTAAGTGCATGTGAGACAATAGAGCGAAACACTTTGCTAATAGACTCGCAGACGGAGACATCGAATCGGTAAGAAAAGCGGAATATGTTCTGGCAATTTTTATTGTGGATCGGGAGTGCTTATGGATTGAAGGGGCGAGCGTTTGGGTTCTGCACGTACCTTCTCTGTCTTCGGAGGGAATGGGTTAGTTTGTGATTGTTTAATTGCCTATCCTTGTTAATGAACGTGCGTCGAGAAAGCATGTTTGGTGTTAGGTCCCCACTGCTCCCGCAAGCGTCGCGTCGCGTCGCAGTGTGTGTATTTAGGCGAATGAATTTGGGCCTACTATTTGGGACTACACTCTTGTAGATAAGACTGATGCTGGCATTCTAGGCCCACTCACCTATGTCAGACTGGTAGAAATTATCGCAATTTCTCCTAATGCCGCTATTTGCTGTGGCGGCGGTACCTCAGGCGAAGCCGTACCAGCAGCGTGGAACAGTATGCAGTGGCTGTTTGGTACGAAGACGACCACTTTTCTTGTGAGTACAGCATTAGGCGGATGTATGGAAAATCGAGGTGTTCATGTGTACGTCATGCTGTTCTTAATTTAAGGTAATGCTTCTTTGTTCGGCGTTGTCGCGCATAATCCTCACTAGTTCAGATTGTGAGAAATTGGGATTTTTACGCTCGGACTTGTCTCGCACCAGCATTTTCACTGAAGTTTGGACCGCTTTGCACTGTAGCATTACGAATGACTTCTAGTTTCCTTCATCCGGTGTGTAGATGACTTATATGGATAGGAGAAAAGTGACAGTTTCCTCAGATTGTGTCTAATTCACGGAACATGGAGCAATTTAAGTGGCTCCAATTGATACGGCTTTTGGGGTGTGAGTGTGGCCTTGTGGTTTGTGTCAGTTGTGTGATTGCAAATGTGCGAATGAGAGATGGTGGGACCGTGGGTTGGCTTCTAATAGAGAGGTCAAGTCCCTGTGTCGTCTGGTTTTATTAGTGTCCCCTTTGTTCTACCATCTGAGTGGGAGGAGTCGCACTGAGCCGCGTTTATGTGGTTGGAAAGGCGTGGACGAATAGCGGTAGACTCTGGGTGCCTGACAAATAGCCCTGTCCCTTGCTGTCCGGTTGAACAAGGTGTCCCCTTTCTTCGTTGTTGGATGTCTGTTGTTTTCTGAGTCGTCATGACTGCTCGCGCCTTGGCCCTACTCTGCGGACAAGGCGAACGGGGCGGGTGGTAGGTGGACGTCACTGGATAGGGCACAGAAGGCTCCAATGGGTTGGGTGAGCTTTTAGATAGAGTGTGGGTCTGAGACTGCGTCCTGTAGCAGTTTTTCGGATCAGTAACTTTTCGGAGTTCGAAGGCAAACCCTGGCGTTCTGACTTGCGATCTCTGCAGTTTGCGCTCCAGAAATGTGACGCCATCTTTGAGGCGACGAACCCTACTGAATGGAATCTTGAAGGAAAGAGGTCGACTGCACAGCGGCTTATGTCTCTCGGGAGTTGGATGTATAGAGGGCCTTTGATAGTGTTTACACCGAAACACCATTTTCAGAGCGACTTCTTCTTTCGGCGCTCCAATGCTCTTGCCCGACCTCATGCAATGTGGGTATTCGGACAGCGTGGCGTTCTGGGCGTCTACCTCCTTGATACCGATGCAGGGAATGCGACAGGTGGGACCCACTCTCCCCGTTGTTGTTTGTCAGGGCCGTTGAGGAGGCCTCGCGGCTCGCTTACCTAACAAAGTGGTGAACCAGCAGGGGTGAAACGGTTGATGCTCTGGCTTATACCCATGACTGAGCAGTTTTGTTACAAAATCTCTCTTCTTCGTGCTGCTCTTCTCTCGTGCCACGCTGTCAAGGACTAGCCACATCTACGTTTGCCGAGTGTCAGTCACGATTTATAGCCACCGTTTTCTCGCAATATTCTAAGTCCAATAAGTTGGTTGCCTCGAAGTTGCCGTCACACGACATCGCTCTCTCCTTTCAATATCTCAGCTCGTCACGCCACCTCCCGATGTCTGTCAGGCCGCAGGGAACCACCCTGTTCCACTTCCTTGCTCCCAAACTGTCCAAATGTCTCCTCTTTGTCTTTCCCTCTTTCTTCCGCCGATGGTTTTTGTGTGCTGGATCACGCCTATGGATTCACACGGCCTCGAAGACGACTCGAACATTTTTGCCTTGTGAAAGCATTCTTGGCAGCGAATTTTCACATCTTCCAGCCGCATTGTATTTGCAGTTTGGACGAGAGTGTAGTGCGACGACTCCACCATCGTTGACTACGCCGCTGGCCACTTCAGTCTCTACTTAGGCCACTACAAGACAGCCATTGTCCTTAAACATCAGCCTCAACGCCAACGTCTCCATCACCGCCAATGTAACCTCAATAAGGGTCGGCCACACCGAAGAGATCTGCCCCCATTTTACTCAAACACATGACAGTGACGAAAGGCGGTCAATAGGCAACTTGACTGCGGTGACATTCTTGCCTCTGAGCAGCGGTTGAGTATTATGCAATCAAGATGGCATGAAAGACTGGCTTCCTTGACTACATTTACTGCCGCATATCGTGATTTCTGTGAAACAGGCATTGCTCCGGGGGCGTTTCTTCACAGCACTCCTCTTTCGCCGGTCCCCTTTCTCCCGATCTTCGCCAGGCCCTGAGAACTTTGAGTTCGCGTTTCTCAGGTCAGGTCATGTCATTCATGCCAAAGGCTAATGGCACTGCACGCTCAGCAGCAAAGAGCAATGAATTCCCGCAAATAGGAGAATTGTAGGCACCCATCGCAATATGGCTCTGGCGAATTCTTCCTTCTTCAGTTATTGCATATGGCAGTTACACACTCCTGTGTCATTATCTCTTCGCCTCCAGTTGCCTTATTGGGCACGAAGGAACTGCTACAAGTGGTGGAAGCTGACATAATGAATACTGTGGAAGAAACAAATGCCCATAATTATAAAAGGGCTTTGACACAGTGTCTCGCCTCGATTCTTTGACAATTTGCGTAGCATTACGAACTTTTGATAACACTTTTGAAATTGTTTCGTGGTTATGTTGGGTGCTAAAGCACGCAATGAGTCAAGTTGGTGGGTGGGTTTTAGTTCATATCGTCGGCCACTGAACTCTGCGAGTCATCTCTCGCTCTCCCCTCTTCCGCGCCACTTACACATTCCGGTAACCGAGGGAAAGGGAGTGCTTTCGGCTTCGTGGGTAGATCGTGGCTTTCAGCAGCATGGTGAATCGTGTTTTGAGGAACATCAGAAGGGTGTGCTTACATGGATTGCGACCCCCTCGTCATTAGTTGAGGTGAATTGAAGGAGGTTGTTGAAGGGCCTGCCTAGGCCTTTCTTGTCAAGTGCAATTCTCATCGCTCACCACCTTCAAGAAGGAGCATTCCCTCCATGAACTGTGTACGGTCCTCAGGGCGGCCCAGGACTTCAGGTCGCCTTGAGGAAAGATGGAGAAATAAGGAGAGGGAGGCAGATTAGGGAGAGTAGACTTGGTGCTGTTTTTTGCCAAATTGGCATTGTGGATGGGGTCGTCAATTGGAGTTTAGGCGCAATGTCTGCTGACCCGTTGAAGTTAAATATCGATTGGTGGAAAGAAGACGCCGCACTCGTTTGAGAAACGTGCAGAAGTGAAGTGAGAAAGTGGCTTAATATTCCTCTCCTCCCTTTCACGTTACTTTCACCTTTCTGGTAAAGGAGGTGAGTGGGTGTTTTCGTCTTCGTAAGTAGATCGCGGCTCTCAGGCAGCATGGTGAATAGCACAACTTTGTGCATTTTGGTATCTCACGAAGCCTGGCAGCACGCGGGGCTCGGTCGGATGCGTCTGAGTAGGTTTTGGGGCACGTTAAAATGGGAACTTGTGGAAGCGACAAACTATAAATGTGTGAAGTACTTCTTCCCAGTGACTTCACGAATTCCCGAAGTTCTTTGCACTGCAGCACAAGCGGATTACGGAAAAAATGAGATCATTCCGTCTTGAAATGGGTTTGTCCCAGTGGAAGACCCCTCTCCAACGTACGCATACAGCGTGTGCCAGTTGTACTGAGCCATAGACGCGGTGTGGCAAACGTTTTGTCACACAGGTTTTAGTCTAAACCGGCATTAGATTTCGACTCTCTGCCCACATGGCCTCATCTCGCTAGGAGCATTAGTCTGGAGGCAGCCTTGTCGTGGACCCAGTAGACCCAAGTGGCAGCGTGGTGTCTCTGTTGCACTGACGGTTTTTTGCGATCCCTCGGCACAGAGTGCTAGAGGCGTGAAGGAGGAGGAAGAGAAGGGACGAGAAGGCGAGAGAGACAATGTTGGGGATGAAGAGTGTCAAGCCGAGTAGCAGGCTCACAGCAACTTCAGTTTTCACATTTCTGTCCTGACAGCGGGCCCCGCTAGCATCACGCTTGTTCCTCGCCCACATTCGCCCGGAGGTTTGTGGTCCGTGGCCCAATGGACCAGCAACCTCGTGCTTCTATCCCGATGCTGTTATGGTGTATTTTGAGCCACTCGACTATGAACTTACGGATAGAGATCACCTAAGGGACTGCCCATTTGCGTCCAGTGAAACCGCAGAGTAGTCCCTCAAAAGAATACACGGCGCCTCATAGCGCAATAATATATCAGAGTATTTACGGAGTTCGGCTTGGAATTCTTCTCTCCACCTGTCTCTGCCCGCCAGAGCTCGTACCACCGCACTTCACCGTTACTATATTGTCGAATGATGCGTGAGAGGCGCGGAAACTGCACTCGTCGGGGAGAGGGGAAAAACGCATCGGTGTGTGTTTGAAGGCAAAATGAATCGGTTTTCTTCATCATGGCCAGCAACAATGATGTGATCCAAGCCTGTCAAAAGCTTTCAAAAAAAAAGGTTAAGACGACTTCGGGAGTTTACGTTGTTCGGGACAGAAGAGAGGGCCACAGCGACCACCTTC
>QEYB01001136.1:0-23956 GCA_017562135.1 Dipylidium caninum
GCACAATACCTCCCCCTAATTTTAATTCCCGTTTCTATCTATCTATCAACATTGAAGAAACAAGGCTGCCAAATGCTATGGCTAAAGGCATGGATTTCTGCATTTATAAGTGATTATGTCATGAAATTAGGACTTGTTAGGAGATGTATTCTTGCTGTTGTGTTCATTTGCACTTTTACAACGTTGACGGAAAGCGTTTGTAGGCCTGTATTGGCATCAAGTCATTACTGTTTGTAACTTTCTTGGTCTACAATAAATAGGTACTAGCCATTTTATGTGGCTGGAATACTTATTCACACCCTTCTGGGGCTGCATAGCCTTTGGTGTGGTGTACGACAAATCAATAAAAAGTCTTCTGTTTTTGAGAAGAGGAGATTGACCTTGGAAAACACTTTACAAGCAAGTTGAATTCTTCGTTTCGCATATGCATGGTCACATGGAACTTAGATGAATAAATCGTGTCGTTCACCGGCCCCATGCTGGTGGACGGTGAAAAAGAGGAGGAGTAGGAGGGAGCGAAAGAGCAATTTGAGGACCCGTACGACCGCTGGGAAATTCCCGGTAATTCACATTATCCACAAACGCTGCTGTTTAGACCACAAAATTTGCCACATAAGGGTGCAGAACGAGTCTTGAGTGTTTAGTTTAGTAATACATCTCCATCAAAGTTTTAGAAACGTTTATTTTTCTTGTCCAACGGTCTGCCGTCCCCTTCTTCCCTTCCTGCTTACACCAACAGTTTCATGCGATCACAGTAGAAATTCTTCGGACGCCTAGTAAGAATTACTACAAAAACCGAGGGGCCGGGTTTTTTTTTGGGGGAGGGGGGGGGGGGGGGGTGGCCTGTGATAGTTCCCGTTAGCCTCTTCTTATTGCCATGCGAGGTTGCACTTGCACGGGCTTTAAGTCTCTCACCTCTGTAACAACGCCAACTGCCTCGTCCGGTCGAGCGCAGGTTGGAAGGCCGTGGCTTCGGCGTTGTGAATTGCCCGAAGATGCGACCCATTCGCAAAGCAGTTTCACCGGACTCGGTCAATTGGTTGCTGCCCCCGCGTCTACTTGCTTAGCACACGCGGGTGGTGAGAAAATTTCCTTTGGCTCAACGAGGACCACCAAAATTAGGCGGCGACCATTTTTATTCGTTCACAAAGATGTCATTGTTTTACTGGGTGAAACAACACACCCCCACACGCGTAACCGCAGTAAAGTCTAAGGTGGATTAAATGATAGTACCAGTACCGTCTGTGCGTGGCTTGCACAGCCCCTACCCCACCAGCCGTTGCGCGAGCACATCATCGGGGGGGCGGAATGTTGGAGAACGAAAAACCAAATAATTGTAATTAATTTACGACACCTTCGCCTCTTCCTTTTAGGCCCCACTTGGGATGTCCAATAGCAAATCAAAAATTGGGGTGGTGCTGCATTCTCGAGGCTGGTGTCAATTCACTCCCTTAATGCTTTTTACTGGTATTTTACTAATTATTTGCCAGTTTTGAAAACCGAAGCATCTCTAATGCTTCCCCAACAAAACGAATCCTTCAGTGAGGGGTTCGGGTCATTTCTTGTCCTATCGCACAACCGAATCTTCACCAATTGCAGCTCTAAATGAGGTTTTCGGGACTGACTTCGAATGGTTTGCTAAAAAACTAATGACTATTTTCAACTCGCACATTAATCCTTTTTGCAAGAGAAATCCTCTCCTCCAGTATAAAACTCAACAAACTTGTTTTGGATTTGTGCTGCTGAATACGAAAGGAGTGGCATAAAATGCTTGGTGTTAGTTTTAGTGGGGCATTAAATGATTAGCGAAAAATTGCGCCACCTTCAAAACGGTTCCCTCACCACCCAAGGGAATAAGATTCTAGCGGATCCCATTGTACCTCCTGTCGCCTCACTTTGTGACGAGAATCCGATTAAGCGCCTGGCTCAGTAGATTTTCGTGCTCCATTAGTTTGTACCGCTGTCAGGCCGCGTCTTTTACAAATGGGCGTAGGGGCGCATCAGTGTAGCGCGGCAAGCTTTTACACGCAGTAGATACGTCATATAACAACGAGCGCATTTCAAGCACGTTGAACCGTTGAGACCCTTTCGAGCTGATCACCTCGAGGTCCCTCAACCTCCACTTCCATCTCTTTGTCCCCAGAGCTCGTCACCGCCCCTACCCAAATGAGGCCAAAGATCCCCATTTCCCGCCATTTTGACACAGATGGCCAGTTTTGAAGCAAACAATTTATTGGCCATAGCGCTTCAAACCAAACGTGACGTAATCTGTTCCCGATTGAAGCGGAAGGGTGCACGACTTCACTGGAGCATTCCCTTCAACAGTTTGGCAAATTTGCTGCCATCAGAGGGCTGTCGGCACAGATCTCTCTGAATTTGCGTACTTGGCCATGGCCGAAAGCATTCCATCTCCAAATCCTTGCACTCGGGTGAGCCGCTTGAGCCACCGCCGTCCAAGGCCTCGTGAATCACCATGACCACAGCGAAGCAGATGAGAAGACGGAAGAACTGCATTGTCGTGTGAGTGGTATGAGAGACTCCACGCCTCTTCCCTGTTTTATACTCTACTTTGGGCAATTCAACGTCCAATCAGACTGAAGGAGGGGTTTGGTTTTCGAGGTTGTCCCACTTCACTTGAGTAGAGCTTTGAGGGGCTATTTACTAATTATTTGTCGCATGAAAGACCGAAATGTCTAATATTATTGCCTTGTTGCCATTCTCTGACATTACATCCCTCCGCAAGAATAGATTCTCTTCTCCAGCACCCAACTCGACTCACTTATTTTCTAGTATTGTGTGACTTAATAGGAATTGAGTAGCATAAAACAGTCACCAAATGCCACGAAAAGCCCAACTGGTTACTCAACGCTAAATGGGGGACAAAACAAGCGGAATTCAAATTTTACGTCCCGTCGCCTCACTTTGTGACTAGGGGCCGAGTTAGCGCCTGTTAAGGAGATTTTCCTGCCCTCAATAAGTTTCCATGGCTGTCAGGTGCATCTTTCAGCAAGTTAACGGGTAGGCCAGCAGTGTAGCGTGACACCTGTGTTGTCGAAGTGCAGTAAGAAACCTTATATAAAATCGAGCTAGACCCTTCCACGACATTATTCAACGCTGGCAACACTGGACGAAGACCCTGCGACGCCTTTTAGAGAGGAATGAATGTGTGCGTGGTTCCTTCCACACTCTCGACGACGATGCGGAAGAAAGGGATGGGAAACAGAAAGAGTATGCTTTTCTGGTTACAGCGTAAGAGTGACAGGCTGATGGACCACATGAAGCTACTGTCATTGATATCCCGACTTTAGCCGCATTTTCTTATTTAAAACTATCACATGAGCGCCCTAATGGCAATTGCCAAGATTCCGAGTAAAACTGTCTCATCGCTTTCATTGAACGTCCATCGCTATAACGCTGTCGCTGCAAATTATGCCGGCTACCGAGTCTGTCTTGTCTGTGTGCGCCCTACTTTATTGAATATTTCAGTAGGCAGGTTGGTCGATTAAAATGAAACAAACTTCTGAGTAAGGTGTGGAATTATTGCCCACGTGGATGACATATAGCCGGCCATCGGGTTGTACCGCATTGTCACAACTCCTCAGTTGGGTCAAGAAAGGAACAGGGTGGTACAATCTTGAAAAGTACTGTCGCCTGATTTGGTAAATTGTATGTACAAAAAAGTCGCAGTCGGGGCAAATTCGTGTGATTTAGGCGACTTCATTAAGTGACCGAATATTAGGACTTTACTCAGGATGTCCGAATATCCATGGAGTCTCATTACTGTAGTTATAAGAGGTGTCTTAATTTGCGATTGTCGCCCCCCAGACTCGAGGATAACCACCCCCGCCTATCTCTTCCCTGTCTTCTGGCCCTCGCGGTCCTCACGGCCAGGGCCGAGTCACTCCACGAACTGGCGAAAGGGGAAGATAACGAAGCAGATGATGACAATGACGATGACAATGACAATGATGATGATGAGGAGGAGGTGGTGGAGGAGGAGGAGGAGAGGAAGAAGAAGAAGAAGAAGACTATGGGATGCGAGTGAACCTGGGGATCAGCAACCAAGTAGAATTTCCAACTGGCATATCCCCAACTTTATGCCCCTGCGCAGGTAAGAAAGTGCGACAATCTGCAGAAAGGCTCTTCTTGCTTACGATTTAAGGCCTCTGCGCAATGGATGCCTGCAATGCGAGTCTGTGGAAGTTAGGAGGACTGAAGACGGGCTAATCGAAGCCTCCCCGCTATATGTAATTCTGCTCCTCGCTCCGCGTACACAGCACCCTTTCGCACCACAGATCGTCTGTCAGCTGCGCGAGTCACCGCGAGTAAATTTGACCAGGGAAAAAACGATGTCTCTGTGTTTACCGGGAGAAGAAGCTTTTTGGCCTCGCAATGAGGGTGTTATACTCTCCACGCACAGAGTCGTTTTCATAGTCCGCAGCACGCTAGATAGCGCCGTCAGCTCCTCGGCTGCCGCGGCGGCCTCACAGCTCCAGTAAAGGGGGAATTGATCACCACACCCGAAGTTGATTTTACGCTAGATTGGGCTCACAAGTGGTGGTGGCAAATGAATGCACTCATGTCACCGTTCAAACAGGCAATCCTGAATCACGCTCCGCATGACCAAGAGGTGAAGCCAAAACCGAGACCACGCGATTGGGCGCAATGGTTACAAGTGAGTAAATTGCGGGAGGAGGGAAGAAGAAATTCCCACCCGTGGAATCGGCGGCCGCAGACATCGAGGGTAACAATCATCGGATTTGTGCCTTTCCTAGTGGGCTGAGATGGTAAGATTTCTTCCTCACACGCCTTCCGCACCAAATAATAACTGTCCCTGTAGAGGAGGCGCTTGACGTGAGGCAGTGCGGGGGTAAGAAGAAAAAGGACTATGGGATACACGCGGAATAAGAGCAGATTGAGTTGCCACAACGCGAAAAATTTCATTCAACAGCACGCATAAGGGCACGGTCGCGCACAGTAATGTTGTAATTTTGCCAGATCTGTAGGAGATTCAGTGCGAGCACATAATTTTTATCTGCTACTTAACAATTTAGAGTAGCGCTTTCCACACATGCACGAGATTTGCCACAAAACCACTTGTAGTCCTCACATAGTCCACTTAACTGCCCATCATACGCCCTCCCGTGGCTCTATTTTTGTGGCGGCTAAAGCTCACGGGAGAGGAATGCAGACTTATGAAGTTCAGAGACTCTCTCCACCGTCTTTCGCCTATCGTACACCTCACGACTGCAGATCCTACACATTTACGGGTAAAGTGACTCCGTCTCTACCACAAATGTGTGTGATGACCAGTCAATCTGTAACGTTGAATCGAAGGCCCGTCAAGACGGCAATCCTCTCTCTGACTAAGAGGGGTGTGAAAGTTCAGGGTGACGGTCAAATGCTTTACCTCACCAACCACAAGAAAAGTTGGTGGGGATGGCGAAATGTTGTATACATGATGGAGAATTAGAGGAGCAGTGAGTCCAGTGAGTTTCGACCGTGTAGGCTGTTGGTGTGGAGTCGGTGGTCGCGTCGTGGCATTCTCCAAATACAGCCACACGGTTTGCTATGAGTCAAATTTGATTTCTCCAGCTTCGCTCATTCCTCATGACTCGCCTGCCCAATCAAGATATTCTGTCCTTCCCCGTCTCTTGGAAGCGCCTGCTTTTTATAACCTCCACTTCCAACTACTCCCCGTCCTCAGTCAGCAAGCATTTTCCTCACAGAAAACTCCTCTTGTCCCCTCATGGACAGGTGGGTACGTTGAGGTGTCAAGTTAAAGGGGTGCGCACAATTCGGTCGAGATTAACAGGCTACGGACTGAATTGCTTTGGCGGTGTAAGTGGTCTTCTAAGCATGCTAATTGCCGCTCATAATGTGATTGGTGAGTGGAGTTCCAATCAAGAAGACGTACCTTAGCTGTCTGGCTGATGTTAAGTAAAGCATTTTCTTCCCCAATGCAGTCCCACAAAGTAATCGCGTAAGAAGCAGAAAAGTGCCCTTCGCTAGCGTAGAAAGGACCTTTGTGTGAGGTGAAGTGCAAGTTGTGAGCCACGATTATCAGTCGACTGGTCGCTTTCACTCACACCGCCTGAATGGTTTTGAGGAGATGTGCGAAAATGGCTTCGACGGAGCGGAGTAGGCTTAGACAATATGTAATATGCCACGCACACATTCAAAATCATTGCAGCATCGTTGGTGAGTAACGCTGAGCAAGGTGGAATATACACCAATGCAATGAATAATGACACGACAAAAATTCGACATTCTCATTTGCGGCAGTGGAGATGACCAGGTGAGTAATAATGGGATATTAGTAAACAATAGAAAATAACACTTGTGTGCTAGTTGCACAGAGGGAACTGGCAGTGGTGCAATAATTGTTGAATAATAATAGTAACAGTTAGTATTATTATCATTACTGTTATTATACACTATTATTAAATACTATGTGATTGTTTTAAGGGATCGGAGGTGGATGCGGACTGTGCGGTCAGGGATATTTGGGTGCGGCCGAGGATGCGATATGGACGGTGGCGGAATGAGCGGGTTCGTTCGTGAATGTCTAATTGCTTATTCTTGTTGCTTGGAATTTATGGAGAACCATATGTGATGATAAAATCTGACAAGGTGTGCAGGTGGTATATAATAATGCGAGGGGCGGTTATGCTAAGTTGATTGGAAGGGAAAAACAAGTAGTGGAGTCAGTTGACTTGTACCTCTTGTCGTCTGAGCTCATTAGTCAGACATTTGTCACTTTCATTGGTTCTAGCGACCGAGAACCACCTAGGACTTTGCGGGTTGGCAAAGAACTTCTCTGAACGTATTTGGCAATTCTGGCGGAAGCACTTTTGCGCGTTGCGGAAAAGGAGGCCACTTTACTAGTTCAGTCTCATAGGATATATTTGTTGGGCAGTAGGGTTTGTATGAGGAATTGCAAAATGGCTGCTAGCAGCTTATACGTGGACTTGAAACCCGAATGTTTGCCTTGGTAAGAAAAGACTTTGTATAGTTTGGAGTGTCTTTGCTCGGAAGATGGCTTTCACAGCCTCGACGGGGATGCTGCGTCATGTCGTATCGGACCGAAGAGGTTGTCGACTAAATCCCCTGAGGACAGACAATTGGTATAAGATGTGTTGCTAGCCTGTGTTAAGTTCTATTTTGTAGAGGATGTGACGTAGCTTATGTGGTGCAAAGAGTGTTTTCACCATGATGTGACATCGCCTTTGGGTTGGCATCTTGTAAATTCCTCTGCTTTTTTCACATGGCTTCATTAGATGTGGACAATTTTTTTTGGTACACGCGCTTCCTTCTAATCGAATTATCTGAAATGATAAGAGTTGAGTATATGAGCATTACACGTGTGGTGAGCGAGCTCATGCAAGTTAGTCTTAACATTTCATTTTGAAAATAGGATTTTTACGTGTGTGTGTTTGTGGGTGTGTATGTGTGTAGGTAGATAAGTAGGAGTTACGGTGTATCCCCGAGGCGTAACCGCCGAGGACGATAGTTAATGCTGCCCTCGATGTAAGAATCAAGTTATTTATCCATATTGGGGCATAGTTTTGAATAAAATTCATCCTTATTACTTTGAATTATTTCAAACTGGTGTATTTTTACAACGCCATGCCTTGAGGAGGTAGGATTGAGCGCCTTTACGAAGTGTGATGCAAAGGACCCTCGTTTGCACGTACTGGCATCGAAGATCCTTCCCCTTTTCTTGATGTATCCACCCTTAAGAATGGCTGATGATGAGGTGAGGCTGTTAGAGAGGTGATATCTTGAGTGGAATTGTATATATATTATGACCGCTGGTAGTAATGACTGGCAAGAGATATCTCATCTAATCCACACTAAGGTACATTTTGCTATTGAAATCATTATTCCATGAATGGCAGACTGTGAAATAAGAGGCATGTGGCATCCTTGTCTATGAGAGTAGATAAGCATTTCCATAATAAGGGATATTAGCTGTGCTGATTACACTTTCTTAGGCGTATGTAGGGGATGTGCAGAGTTCAGAGGCTTCAATCTTCGTAGGAGTGGATAGTTGTTGTTGAGGTATGGGCTTGTGCATGTGTTATCATCTGTATTCCCCGAGTGGTTGGGGCTTGTGCGAAGAGGTCAGCGAGGCCACTGACCTGTGGGCGGTTATCCTGACTTTTCGGCAGTGCTATTTGACTGTGGAGACTCATAAATGTGAGCGTTTTTGTTGTCAGCAGTTTTCTGGTCACTGTGTGGTTTACTGGGAGTGAGGGAAGCCGACGTGCCCAGTTAGTGGAGGGAGTTAATGTGCAGTGGGAGTGTGGGTGGGTGGGTGGATTTGCTTTGGCAGTGGTGTATGCTGCCTGATTGAGTGAGTGAGTGAGTGAGTGGGTGAGTGAGTGAGGGAGGGAGGGAGGGAGGGAGGGAGCGACTTGTAGGTTGATTTGAAGGTTTAGTTGTTTACAAGCGTTAACGAAATATGCCCTTTATAGGCGTATTAATATATCTGCGTCTCCGTCTGCGTGTGTGTCTTCACATGGAACGCCTTGTGGAGCATTTATTTCCTTGTGATGACACATAATCAGTGAGGTCCTCACAATGGTGGCTTGCAGCGCCGAGATTGACGACGGTTTGATTTTGGTGGAAGAAGACAAACTGGACCAACTGTTTGCTCTCCGACCTATCTGGACTCGCCTCGTCTCGTCCCGCCTTGTCTGCTTTGTTTTGCCTTGCTCTGTTTGGACTACTGCAGTGAAATCAATTGCTGCTCTCACTACTCCTCCTTGTTATTGCATTCATATATGAGAGCAAATGGAATGCCCAATAGACACGTCGAATGTGAAAGAGTTATGTTGGAGGTTGGGTTGGCGACTGTAATGAGGGTACTTAACTCTACATGAACATTTTGAAGACTTGAAACAGTAATCGGAAATGAATTGCGTTCGTCAATCCTCACATTGGTAGGTTGGGGCACCTTGTTTGAAGATGTATTATAGCAGGAATTCAGCAGCAGCAGCAGCAGCAGCAGGAGCACCAGTCGCGGCCTATGTTAGAGGCGACGCGAGTGACACCTGAGCGCTACTTGATGAGAAGGTGGAGTAAGTAGTGGGGAGCAAGTTGCTCAACTAACTCATCAGCTCTCCTCCATCGGCATGGTGATAAGTGATTGGCGGGGTGGACACATAGGAAGCCATAGTTCTGCGATGTATTAGCATTTGATGAGTTACTGAGTGCGCCCACCTCGAATGTGCCATACTCGAATTGACATAGGATAATGGCTCAAAGTAGGAGTTTGAGGATAACCAGAAGCATTGATAGGAGAAAGAAGAGGAAGAAGAAGAAGAAGAAGAAGGAGGAGGAGGAGGAGGAGCAGCAGCAGAGGATGACTCTAACAATGCGGACGAGGGGGATTTGTGGCCCAAATAGTAGAGATGGGGAAGGGAAGGGGAGAATGTAGGAATGAAGGCGACTAGAGGGGAAGGAAACCATCTATTCACTCTCACCTGATTGATGTCGAGGGCGATTAATGATGTGGGCAGGCGACCTCTGAAGCAGCAGACATGTGCCCTTTGCAAAAGGTATTTGAGGAGAGAGAATGGGCTAATGGTGAGTGGGAGAGAGAAGTGAATTGGGCTTAGTTGATTTGTGGATACATGACAGTGGTAGCTAAATGTGTGACGAGACTGAGGGCAACCAAATTGGTAGACAAAGGTTGGATTAGACTGCGCGAAGATATTGGCAGATGCAGATGCAGGAGCGGAACCGTGGGTTGACCGACGAGGCAGAAGGCGAAAGCGAAAGCGGAGGCAAGGTGCCGGTGACGGTGAAGGCGTTTCAATGAACGAGTCGGCAGTTCAAATAACTGGTCAGACTACTGAGCTTGCCAAGTGGCGACCTCTTCACATAGGTTGGATTCAATCTCTGTTTCTGAAATGTTCCCCAAGATGTTGATCCGTATGATTTCATCTCGTCTTATTCAAGATTGGTCTCGAACCCTCCACGCCCCTAGCACTGGTAGCTATTTCTTCTCTACGAAACGTTGATTTCAGATTTTGCACAACCGTGTGTAGGCCTCCAGTGCTTGTCTCACAACTGCTTTCTGCGCTCAAATGTCGTCTTCTTCTACAGACCGCCATTTTCACCGATCTGTAATCGAGAGTAGAGCAGAATTACTTCTCTTCTTTGACGATACAAATCACGATGCGCTCATATCTTCACCTAGAACCTCCTTCTAAATCACTTTGGCCTGGCTTTATTTTCGTTTTCGGACCCACAGAGAAATGATGTACAAAATTCTCTTATGCTCTCGCCAAACTCCCGCCTCCATTTCCATTTCACGCACCCTGATTGAAACCAGCACATGCAATCAACCGTTCTCTTCACCACTGTCTAAGGGGTGAGTTTACTCGCCTTCAGCTACGCACCTACAAAGCCTATCTGGATGCCTGGCCTCACCTATTGGTTGTCCATTCGATTGTCAAGTGACAACGACAATACATAAATCAAAACAGCGACAGAGAGCCATTGATTTCCCAAGCCGCCATCGGAGGAATGCTAAATAGAGGCGGAAAAGCTATGAAATGTCGCCATCATCATGACAAGCTTGAGTTGAGGCTCCCTAGGGAGATGGCTGTGTCAAGGACCGCTGCATTGCCTGTATTCGGAGGTTTAAATGGTCTCAATTGGTGAAGGCTGCTTTCAGGCTTAATGGGTGTCAGGCGGTTCAAGTTTCATTCGTGTTTGAAACACAGGGCGTTTAATACTGAACCGCTTTTTGATATTTGATTCAGTCGTCTAGCCTAATGTGGTGAGGAAGTTGATGGGGAGAGAACAGTAAACATAACCGTCGGATCATGGCATGTGCGGTTGTGCGGGTGTCGTTGCCTCCGACTGACTTTAACTCATCCGTGTTCAGTGGGGAATAAGGGAGTTAGCAAATTGCGCGTAACCGAGAGGAGTGGGTTTAGCTAAATGCGAGGGAATAGGGCGCAAAGAGTACCTTCTTACCGCAAAAGGCCCAAATTTTTGCCTACCGAGGCACTGACATGGGCAGCGAACGAGTTACATGGCTCTGCATCCACTTCCGTGAGAGAAGTCCCCAAGGGCAAGTGAACGAAGTCTGTGTGCCATTTTTGTCCTCGAGAAGTACCTAATTCATCTGGTGAGTGCACCTACGCGCTTAAGGTGTCACAACAGTCTCGTGTATCCTCCTTGCGGAAATGGTGAGTGTGAAGGGCCTCCTTGGAGCTCGAAATTGCTAAATTCTCAACATCACTTGAAGAAATGTTTGGATTGCAATGTCAATGCTCCAAAATGAAAGCACTCATGCAGCGTGCATTTCCGCACTTCGGCTCTGAGCGTTCCATTATGCTTAATGCCAGATCGTCCTCGCGGCCGAGAGGTCTTCGACAGTGATGAGCAAGAATTTTGCCTCGGTTGGGATATATTCTTACTGGCGACTCTGAGAGATTCTCCCAAACTACAAGGTTGGGCTATAAGGGGTCCTTCCCCGAGTGGTTACATCACAAAAACTTAATCAAATCATTGTTCTTGAATTTGATGTCTGAGCGGTGTTGGGAGAATGGATCGTCAGGCTGTGAGGATCCACCTGCCGATCCACCTCGCTTTTCTCCTTAACACGAACCTGGGCATCACCTGCCATAATTTTTCGAGGCATTCCCACATTTCCGTGAACATTTTGCTCACCTGCCACTTTATTAAGGACAGTTAAAGCATGGAACGGGAAGTGACCACTTCACTTGGTCTGGATTCTTCCCACTGCCATACAAGCGAGAGCTTCTTCTGGATATTGCTTGACAGACCGAACTGCGACTCGACGTCAGTTGATGGAGTCTTATTCACGCTTGACGTCTTCTCTAGACTAAAACCCTGCTCACAACTCGCTCAATGGGCGATATTGCATGCATTTTTCCAGATACTTCCTAATTTCTCTACCAACATGAGGACAGAGTTTATGCCGCATAAAAAAGACCCAGAAGGATATTGCGTCTAGAGACCCCGGGTAAAGAACAAGGTCTGACTGAGGGAGCACTTCGATGGAAAAAAAGTAATTCCATCAAAACTCTTCTCTGGGTTATCATTACGCTACACAAAGTACCCCAGCTGCCATGTATGCTGCGGCGAAAGTGACTCTTATACATTATGCCAGTCGGTAGAGCAAAGAGGCTTCGTGCGTGTGGAAACACGCCATTTCAAGTGAGTAGGCTGAAGAAACACTGTAAGATGAAGCCTCCAGTTATGAGATACTCCTGGCTCCGTGGAGGAGCGTTCACAGTCCGACGGTGCGGAGGACGGAGGAGCGGCCAACATGGAACAAAGTATCCTTCCTTATTACATGTGCACGTAAGGTGCCCATCTTCCCGGCATTTGCTTTTGTACTGATGTTGTATTATTTCATTTGCCTGCCAGATTAACCACAGGCCATGTTGAGGCTACGAGCGCAGATTGTGTATTTTACAATGGTTATATCAGGAAGGTAGGGTTGGGGCTGTTAGGGTCATCTCGTTGTTGTTACTCCACCTTTAATGCAATCATATGTGAGGGCGATGACGAAGGTTGGAATGGGATAGGTAGGTAGGAAGGTAGGTAGGTAGGTAGGTAGGTAGGTAGGTAGGGAAAGAGGGGGAGGGGAAGGAGTGCGGGGAGGGGGATAGGGGAAAGGGGGAGGGCGGATAGAGTTAGAGAGTGAGAGAGGTAATGTTATAAGAGTGTTGCAGGTAGAACTGGCTAGTTGAGCGGCAGGCGGACCAGCGGGCAGGCAGGCAGGCAGGCAGGCAGGCAGGCGGCAGCGTGGGCAAAGTCTTAGAAATTGTGAGAATTGGTATTGCCTCGACCGGAGCGAATGTCTCGTGAGGAAGAAGTGTTAAAATAGACTTTGTCTGTTGAACTGGATGTCTGGTCGAAATGGCGCAGATGGTGGCTGAAGTATTAGAAAGTCTGTTCTCGCTCCTGCCTACGTAAAGTTCAGATCGAAGCCTCGTAGCGAGGCATCCTCATCTCTTCTTCTTTCACCGCGGAAGAACAGGCAGCCGAAAGAGGAAAGTGGCTCGTTCACTCGTTACTTCGCCCTCCCTTTCATCCTACTAAGCTTCTAGGGCTTCCAGCCCTTCTGGTTGCAACCGGATGAGTTGACCTCAGTGCGTGTTGACAAGGAGAGAGGAGAGAGGAGAGAGGAGGCATTTGAGGCTGCAGTGAGCTGTTAAGAAGAGGCTGGTAGCAGCGTGAACAAAGATATATTTATTGCAGAGGCTTCCCAAAGTGTCACCTATCAGACAATTGTGATGGTGTTGAGAAGAGAAGAGAGAAGAGAGGATAGAGAGGGGAGGAGAGGATAGGAGAGGATAGGAGAGGAGAGGAGAGGAGAAGAAAGCGAAAGTTGTCCCGTGTGGACGAGGGGTGGAAAGGGTGGAGAGAATGACGTAGTTGGTGTTAAAACAGAGTGGAGTCGAGCCGAGCCGAGCCGAGCCGATTGGAGTGGAGTGGAGTGGAGAGGAGTGGAGTGGAGTGGAGTGGGGTGGAGTGGAGTGGAGTGGAAAGTTCTAGTAAATAGGGGAGAGCGGGTAGCAGACTAGGCTCTGCATCTCTCCACAGGGCATTGGAATGTGTGAGGTGTTGGAACAATTGGCACGGTTTTGGAGGGCAAAATTTGGCAAAGCGAATAGAAGTATGTGAGGCTTCTGAGGCTACGGTTGCATGTGCGAAGCACTAAACCTGCTGGCACTTGACCGAGAACCAACCGTAAGTGCACAGACATCGGCGAGAAGGCCTCCTCTTCTTAGTGGTGAAAGCGTCGCTCACACCACGCGCTTGGACATCTCCAAACAACGACATTCATGCAGCCCGATTTGCATGGATTTCTGGGCTGATGGTCTGTTGGCGTCTTGGGTTGCTCATCGGTCTCGTAGTTTCTGCCTACCCACGAAGAGAATAGTCGTCTGCATGCCACTCGCCGCTTTTAACCAACGATCCTAATTTTGGTGAAAGGTAAATTCTATGCGGGCACGGTCCTTACTCAAGGCGTATTCACTCAGGGGCAAAGCTTTCACATTGGTCCTCTCCCTTATCCACTCACCTTGCATGTGTCCAACTGCAACCGCCAGAGCTCTGCACACCTCATTTCCTCCCTCGACTCCCTGACTCCCCGACTCGCCGCTTCCGCTTCCGCTTCCGCTTCCGCGACTCGCCGCCTCACCGCCTCACCGCCTCCTCGGCTCCTCCACTTCCGCTGCTCGTCCACTTTTGTGTCTCACCAATTGATACCACCTACTCACGCCATCTACTTCTTTCTCCAGAAGCAACAAAAGAGATGCGTGAATCTTCTTCTCCGCTGCAAAATAAGAGAAGTCACTTCGCTTAATGGCCTCACAATTTGATAACAAGCTTCCACCAACACTTGAAGACAATGTACACTGCTCGCTTACAGATTTCCGTGTTGATGGCTTCGTGGACGGAGGCTCCTCACTGTAGAGCTTCCGGTTGGCACCTATGCAGAGGAGACACATTCTCTTCAGTCGAAGATCACTCGTGCAACCCATTGCACCACACTACTACTGGGCGCAGGAGGACTACTTTCATCGTAAGACGAAGTAAGTGAACACTCACGGATTCGTTTGAGCGCTTTCTCCAGGGGCTCAGAGTCATCATCTTCAGACACATCTTCCAATAGAACGGTCCACCAACCGTTGGCAGATCCGCCTGTGGCTGGCTTCGTCGGCGGCGTCTTCTCCCTGCCACGCGTTCGGTTGGCAACTGTGTGGAGGGGACAGACACACATACTCTTGAGTCAAAGATCGCTCATGAACCATTGCACTACACTCTTCAAGAGGACTACGTTGATCTTAAGATGAAGTGAGCGAACACTCACGGATGCCTTCGAGCGCTTCTTCGGCCGACTCGGAGACATCTTCTTCAGACTCCTCTTCCCATAGAAATGTGCGCCGATCGGTCACAGAGGGGCCTGCAAGTGGCTTCGCCGATGTCTCTTCGCTGCAACGCATTCGATTGCCAACTACGCAGAGAAGACACATTCTCTTCAGTCGAAGATCACTGATAAACCATTGCACCACACTCCTCGAAAAGACTACGTTGACCATAAGACGAAGTAAGCGACCACTCACGGATGCGTTGAAGTGCTTCTTCAGCCGACTCAGAGTCATCCTCGCCAGACTCAGACTCCTCTTCCCGTGGCAATGTCTTCACATCTTCTTCCTCCCCCGACTCCACCTCATACACCAATTCTCCACCGCTTGAGTCCTCACTTTTTGCCCTTCTCTCCAAATGCGATTCGACCTCTCTCTCTCTCCCCCTCTCCCCCTCTCCTTCTCCCTCTTCTTCCACTTCCTCTCCTTCTGCTTCTCCTTCCCTTGATTTCATGCTTTCACTTTCGTATTCTGCCTCTGAAAATAAATCTCTCATGCTTATTCCTTCTTCAGCTTCTTCCTCTCGCCCTCTCTCACAATCGTCTTCCTCCATTTCGTCCGTCCCCGTCCGCGCCCTCGTCTCGGCAATCGCTTCCATGTCCGCTTCCATTTCTGCTTCCATTTCTGCTTCCACTTCCGTCTCCGCCCTCGTCCTCGTCCCGTCCCCTGTCGCCGAATCCGCTTCCATTCTCTGCTCCGTCCCCGTCTCCGTCTCCGTCTCCGTCCGCCTCCGCCTCCGCCTCCGCCTCCGCCTCCGCCTCCGCCTCCGCCTGCCCTTCTTTATCTGTCTCCACCTCCACCTCCACTTCCACCTCTACTTCCACCTCTACTCCCGCTTCTGATTCCACCTTCTCTTTCCACCCTCTCTCAACTTCCATCTCCACATCTGGCTCCGTCTCCGTCTCCGTCTCCGTCTCTGTCTCTGTCTCTGTCTCCGTTTCCACCACTACTTCCACCGCCTCTTGCGCTTCCACCCTCCACTCGTCACTGTCTGTCTTCACTCCTGCAAAGGCCAAAGCCAAAGCCAAAGCCGAAGCCGAAGCCAAAGCCAAAGCCATTGACTCTGACTCTGACTCTGGCTCTGACTCTGACTCGGTCTCACCTTTCCTCCCAATCTCCTGGGCCATCACGCTCTCATTTTCCACTTGTGCTGACACTTCGTCTTCTGGCTTCACCTCCGCCTCCGCCTCCGCCTCCGCCTCCACTTCCACTTCCACGTCCACTTCCACTTCCACTTTTCCTTCTACTTCAACCCCTCTCCTCACTACTTCGTCCTCCTCATCCACTTCGAGGATAGTGGGTAAGGCGTAAAAGGCGGCATTGAATAGAGCATGACGCCGTTGGAGGCAAGTTGAATGGCACAAACGGCCTAGAGGCATTGTGGAGGATGACGAGGTTAGCGCCTGTTGGTGGACTGCATAAAGAGTTAGTGGAGAGAACGACTGACCACTTTTCCTCTCGTCACGAAGACAGGGGTTGCACTCCCACGGCTCAGCCTCAGGTATCGGTGGCACGCATGACATGATGCTGCCACGCCTCTCAACGCCATATTCAACAGATGTTGACCATGACGCTGGAGGTAAACTCGTCGACCTGAGCGACTGATTCGTCACTGCAATAGCCATGAGACGGGAGAATGACATAAGGCCGAGCAAACGACCGGCACTCGAGGCAACTTACCGAGAAGAGTGCTACCGTCAACCTGCCGTCCACTCGCGCAGTCTGCTTTCGGAGACTGCAGTCGACTCCGAAGTGCCCGAGAGTGTCGCCACATTCGTCCGAAGACCGATGTGACGAAGCGACTTCCACCGCCCTTCATTCGGTTGGCAAGAAAGCAAGCAAGCAGAGGAAAACAAGGGTCAATTTCGCAAAGTGACTTTGTGTGCGAGGAAAGGCGTCAACAAATTCAAATTTAATCGATACCGCAACTTGCAATCGATAATGGCCGCGTCAGTAATTCTGCATGCCGCGGTTGGCATCACTTCGTGAGTGGACTCGTTCAGACAGTTAGTTGTGAGGGTTAAATTAAAGCGTCAGGTACCCGAGTATGTAGTGGCTGCTTTCGGCAGCGCGTAGGCCATACTCTCGTGGGGCGGTAATGGGCACGCAGTCTGTTGGCACTTCTGGCTGACTTCAACCTATGCGATGAGGCCGCCACTTGGCAAGCTCACTAGTCTAACCGCTTACCCGAACTGCCGACCCGTTCATGGAAACGCCCTCACCTTGGTTTTCGCCTTCGTCTTCGCCTTCGCTTCTGCTTCTGCATCTGTATCTGCCAATATCTTCGCGCAGTCTAATCCCACCTTCTTCTACCAATTTGGTTGCTCCTGCTCTCGTCACACATTTGGCTACAACTGCGATAACTCCATAAATCAACTAAGCCCAATCTACTTCTCTCGCCACTCACCATTAGCCCATTCTCTCTCCTGCAGCACCTTTTGCAAAGTGCACATCTCTACTGATTCAGTCAGAGGCCGCCTGTCAACCTTATTATTCGCCCTCGATATCAATCAGGTGAGAGTGAATAGACCATTTCCTCGCCCTCTATTTGCCCTCATTCCTTCATTCTTCCCTCCCCTCCCCTCCCCCCTCCCTCCCTTCCTTTTCCTTTGTCTATTCCCTTATTTGACCCACAAATCCCCCTCGTCCGCATCATTCGTGTCCTTCTCCTTCTCCTTTTTCTTCTTTCTTCTTCTTCTTCTTCTTTCTCCTATCAATGCTTCTGGTTATCCTCAGACTCCTCCTTTGAGCCATCATCTTGTAACAAGTCGACTCTGGCATTACCACTCCACATCGCGAGCACTTTCCTCACACATGAGACTAAGGCGAGGCCGCGTTTGCCCTAACCACTGATTTGCGCTTCTCCTCACTCTTCTTCTCATCTGTGGTGCGGATAAGTGCAGTCTGTCCTCGTGTCCACAATACTATGGTCAAGTGGAGAAGACATACAACGCAGAGCACTTCTCCTTCTCTCCAATAAGCCTCACAGACACGCCACTCGCCGTGTGTGCATCTCGTCACCTCGCCTCGCATTCTCTGTCATATGGGCAGACAAAGGTCAAAATCACCTCCACGTCAGTCAAGGCCTCTTCCCATTGCCTGCCTGCCTGCCTGCCTGCCTGCCTGCCTGCCTGCCTGCCTGCATGCCTGCCTGCCTGTCAAGCGGGAGGAGAAAGGTGAGAGTCAGCACCATTTCACCGTAAGCCTGCAGGCGAGCATTAGAGCCTACGGCGACCATGGGCAAGTGACTCCCTCGTCTCCTCTATCTTCTGATTGCATCTCGCTCCCACCCTCATGGCAAATGTCGCTCGCTTTTCCAAGTCCCTTTTCACGTGTCACATACCGAAAGACTGCGACCACCTGCTTCGCCCACCTTTCGCCTGGAAAGTGGCTACCTTCTACTCGCCTATGTCCACAGTCCCCTTTCCTCGCACAATCCTGTAGCCACTTCTTCTTCATCGTCCAGGAATAAAGAAGTGGAGTACTCCAGCTTCATCAACAGCAGGTTGGACGCACTCACGAGGTGCAAAATAGAGCAATGCAATAATAATGGGTGTTAGTCAAAAATATGTCCCAAAATAGATAGATAGATAGATAGACGACTTGATTCTTACATCGGGGGCAGCATCAACTATCGTCCTCGCCGGTTAGGTCTCGGGGCTACACGGCAACTCCTACTTACCTACCCACACACACCCACACACACGCCCGTAAAAACACTGCTTCCGGAATGAAATGTTAAGACCAACTTGCATGTGCTCGCTCACCACACTTGTGGTGCTCCTCTACTCAACTCTTATCATTTCAGATAATTCGACTAGAAGGAGAGCATTTGTCAAACAAATTGTCCACATCCAATGAAAGCCATATCCAAAGAGCAGAACGATTTAAGAGATGCCAACCCAAAGGCGGATGTCACATCTTAGTGGGAACACTCTTTGCATCAAATAAGCTACGTCAAATCCTCTACAAGAGAGAACTCAAGACAGGCTGGCAACACATCTTATGCAGCACCCACTCGAGGCTGTGAAAGCCACCTTCCGTCAATGTATCCTACGTTTTTGCGTTTCCTGTCATTCTCGAATATCATATCATGGTGCAATGCCTCGAGTTTCATGCAGACTTATTTCTTCGTCTATTGGCAACCCATTGAAATGCCGCATTATATGAACCTACGTACATGCTTTCCTTATTGTCGCATTTACCGGGCTTCTGCTCGAATAAAGTCGAAACCTAACTTTGCTGATGACACTGATCAGACAACACACAGTATGTTAGCATGTGCGAGGTTTAAGTATCCCCCTGAAACGACGTTCTTTGGTTTTCAAAAGACACACCAAATGCCAGGAGCTAGGGTGAAAGGTCAATTGGCGACTTTTCGATTATATGGAAGACCCTTTCGTGTTTGGAAAAATAATATGTATAAAGAAGGATATAGAAGGAAATGATTCTGATATTTCTTGGTCTGATGCAGCGTATGCAGTCAGGTTTCCAACGATTAACCATATGAATCAGTTGTATTTTAATCTGGGGTATGTGCGATTGTTTCGCATACTCCAATTATTGGCTTTTCCTTATCTGTAGAGTGTTATTTTTTATTTCATGACCCCCATAGTACTCTAATATAGTAAGTAGTACAGAAATGTTTTATTTACTGTTTCGGGAGTTACATGGTCTGGGAGTTAGTTTATTGTCTAAGCTTTCGTTCATGTGCTCCACTTTTGTCATTCTCCTCCGTAAGGCTGTTAATCTTCCACCAAGATCAAACCGTCGTCAATCTCGACGCTGCAAGCCACCAATGTGAGGAACTCACTGATTATGTGTCATCACAAGGCGTTCCATGTGAAGATAGACACGCAGACAGAGACGGAGACGCAGGTATATTAATACGCCTATAAAGGGCATATTTCGTTAACGCTTGTAAACAACTAAACCTTCAAATCAACCTAAAAGTCGCTCCCTCCCTCGCTCACTCACTCACCCACCACTCACTCACTCAATCAGGCAGCATACACCACTGCCAAAGCAAATCCACCCACCCACACTCCCACTGCACATTAACTCCCTCCACTAACTGGGCACGTCGGCTTCCCTCACTCCCAGTAAACCACACAGTGACCAGAAAACTGCTGACAACAAAACGCTCACATTTATGAGTCTCCACAGTCAAATAGCACTGCCGAAAAGTCAGGATAACCGCCCACAGGTCAGTGGCCTCGCTGACCTCTTCGCACAAGCCCCAACCACTCGGGAATACAGATGATAACACATGCACAAGCCATACCTCAACAACAACTATCCACTCCTACGAAGATTGAAGCCTCTGAACTCTGCCACATCCCTACATACGCCTAAGAAAGTGTAATCAGCACAGCTAATATCCCCTTATATGGAAATGCTTATCTACTCTCATAGACAAGGATGCCACATGCCTCTTATTTCACAGTCTGCCATTCATGGAATAATGATTTCAATAGCAAAATGTACCTTAGTGTGGATTAGATGAGATATCTCTTGCCAGTCATTACTACCAGCGGTCATAATATATATACAATTCCACTCAAGATATCACCTCTCTAACAGCCTCACCTCATCATCAGCCATTCTTAAGGGTGGATACATCAAGAAAAGGGGAAGGATCTTCGATGCCAGTACGTGCAAACGAGTGTCCTTTGCATCACACTTAGTAAAGGCGCTCAATCCTACCTCCTCAAGGCATGGCGTTGTAAAAAATACACCAGTTTGAAATAATTCAAAGTAATAAGGATGAATTTTATTCAAAACTATGCCCCAATATGGATAAATAACTTGATTCTTACATCGAGGGCAGCATTAACTATCGTCCTCGGCGGTTACGCCTCGGGGATACACCGTAACTCCTACTTATCTACCACACAACAACACACACGTAAAAATCCTATTTTCAAAATGAAATGTTAAGACTAACTTGCATGAGCTCGCTCCCACACGTGTAATGCTCATATAAACTCTTATCATTTCAGATAATTCGATTAGAAGGAAGCGCGTGTACCAAAAAAAATTGTCCACATCTAATGAAGCCATGTGAAAAAAGCAGAGGAATTTACAAGATGCCAGCCCAAAGGCGGATGTCACATCATGGTGAAAACACTCTTTGCACCACATAAGCTACGTCACATCCTCTACAAAATAGAAACTTAACACAGGCTAGCAACACATCTTATACCAATTGTCTGTCCTCAGGGGATTTAGTTGACGGCCTCTTCGGTCCGATACGACATAACGCAGCACCCGTCGAGGCTGTGAAAGTCATCTTCCGAGCAAAGACACTCCAAACTATACAAAGTCTTTTCTTACCAAGGCAAACATTCGGGTTTCAAGTCCACGTATAAGCTGCTAGCAGCCATTTTTGCAATTCCTCATACAAACCCTACTGCCCAACAAATATATCCTATGAGACTGAACTAGTAAAGTGGCCTCCTTTTCCGCAACGCGCAAAAGTGCAAAGTAGGAGTTTGAGGATAACCAGAAGCATTGATAGAAGAAGAAGGAGGAGGAGCGAAGGAGGACTCTAACATGCGGACGAGGGGGATTTGCGGGCCAACTAACAGAAGAGACAAAGGGGAGGGAAGGGAAGAATGAAGGAATGAAGGCGACTAGAGGGGAAGGAAACCGTCTTATTCACTCTTACTGATTGATATCGAGGGAGAGTAATGATGTGGGCAGGCGGCCTTTGAAAGCAGCACAGATGTGCGCTTTGCAAAAGGTATTGGAGAGAGAGAATGGACTAATGGTGAGTGGGAGAGAAAGTGAATTGGGCTTAGTGTATCTGTGGATACATAACGGTGGTAGAGCCAAATGTGATGACGAGACTGAGAGCAACCAAATTGACAGACAAAGGTTGGATTAGACTGCGTGAAGGTATTGGCAGATGCAGATGCAGAAGCAAACCGTGGGTTGACCGCAGAGCAGAAGGCGATAGCGAAAGCGAAGGCAAGGTGGAGATGAAGTGAAGGTGGAGGCGTTTCAATGAACGAGTCGGCAGTTTCAAAATAACTGGTCAGACTACTGAGCTTGCCAAGTGGCGACCTCTTCACATAGGTTGAATTCAATCTCTGTTTCTGAAATGTTCCTTAAGATGTTGGTTTGTATGATGTTCATCTCGTCCTATTCAGGACTGGCTTCGAACCCTCCACGCCCTAGCACTGGTAACTCCTTCTTCTCTACCAAACTTTGCTTTCAGCTTTGCACAACTGTGCAGTCCTCCCAATACTTGTCTCACAACTGCTTTCTATACTCAAACATCTTCTTCTACAGCCCGCCATTTTTCGAATTGTAGTCTAGAGCAGAGCAGATTTACTTCTCTTCTTTGACGATGCAAATCATGATACGCCGATATGTTCACCTAGAACTTCCTCCTAAATCATTGTGACTGGCTTTATTTTCGTTATCAGGCCCACAGAGAAATGATATGCAAAATTCTCTTGTGTTCTCGCCAAACTCCCGCTCCATTTGCCTTTCACGCACCCTGATTGAAACCATCAACCGTTTCCATTCACCACTGTCTAAGAGGTGAGTTTACTCACCTATAACGACAACGACAATACATAAATCGAAACAGCGACAGAGAGCCATGTTTCCCAACTGCATCGGAGGAATGCTAAATAGAGGCGGAAAAGCTATGAAATGTCGCATCATCATGAAAGCTTGAGTTTGAGGCTCCCTAGGGAGATGGATGTGTCAAGTACCGCGGCGTTGCTTGTCGCGGAGGTCTTTCATGGTCTCAACTGGTGAAGCGGCTTTCAGGCTTAATGGTGTCAAGCGGTTTTCAAGTTTCGTTCTTGTTTGAAGCACGGGATTTTTTAACTGATTTCAGTCGTAGCCTAATGTGGTCAGGAAGTTGATGGGGAGAGAACACGTAAGCATAACGTCGGCGGTTGTGCGGGTATCATTGCCTTCGACTGGCTCTCTTTAACTCATCCGTGTTCAGTGGGGAATAAGGGAGTAGCAAATTGCTCGTAACCGGGAGGAGTGGGTTTAGCTAAATGCGAGGGAATAGGGCCAAAAGAGTACCTTCTCACCGCAAAAGCCCAAATTTTTGCCTTACCGGGCACTGACATGGGCAGCGAACGATTGTTACACGTTGGATCCTCTGCATCCCACTCGTCCGTGATTGATTGAAGTTATCTCAAAAGTCCCCTAAGGGCAAGTGAACGAAGTCTGTGTGCCATTTTGTCCTCGAGAAGTACCTAATTCATCTGGTGAGTGCACCTACGCGCTTAAGGTGTTCACAACAGTCTCGTGTATCCTCCTTGCGGAAATCCGTGAGTGTGAAGGGCCTCCTTGGAGCTCGAAATTGCTAAATTCTCAAACATCAGTTGAAGAAATGTTTGGATTGCAATGTCAATGCTCCAAAATGACAGCACTCATGCAGCGTGCATTTCCGCACTTCGGCTCTGAGACGTTCCATATCTTAATGCCAGATCGTCCACGCGGACTGAGAGGTTTCGAAAGTGGATGTAGCAAGAATTTTTGCCTCGATTGGGATATATTTCTTACTGCAGCTTGAAGATATTTCCGAAACTACAATTTGGCTATAAGTGTCCTTCTCTGATTGTTACATCACAAAAACTTAATCTAAATCATTTGTTCTGAATTTATGTTTGAGCGTTTGGGAAATCGATCGTCAGCTGTGAGGATCCACCTGCGATCCACTTCGCCAGGCATTGCACGGATCTCCTTCAAGACTGTTAACACACCAGCACATCTTGTAGAATGATATGTCATACATTCTTGCATTGCATCGTCAGGCCAATACTTTTAACACTCAGCTGGGTATGTAAAACGATTATCCCTCAGATAAGGAAGCATTGAAGGCGGACAACGTGGAGCGAAAATTTTGTGCTGGTCCCTCTTCGACGATCAAGCAGGTGGGGAATTTGCTCATCCAAGATCACCTTTTACCTCTGTATTAATGTTGTGAGTTCTTATCATTCAGTATATTCTTTTCATAGTCTTAATTATCTGATGACAGGAACGTTTGATCTCTC
>QEYB01001140.1:0-21578 GCA_017562135.1 Dipylidium caninum
CCTTATTCTCCAAGTATGAACAATATTTGAAAGCAGTATAAAGCGCACCTAACACAATTAACTGGTGTTGACGGAAGTTCTAGAGAGGTCGCACACACAAAAGGGGATAGCTGCCTGGTGGTGATAACATCAGCAAAACTAAATAGACAATCGACTGACATTAAAAACGTATTTCTAAACACACCGGGTACATTCATTGTTTTACACTATACTAATTCTGAAATGAGATGATTTTAAATTAAATCGCGTGGTTATCTAATAACGGGAGAGCGTTTCTTCTATTACAGCTTGTATAGGTAATAGCAAGAAAGTTATTAAATAATTTCACTTAAACTAATAACACCTAACGAAGGCCAGTCGGCTTTAATGACTATCCGGTGCTTTTTAATTTTCGGGATAGAGTCAGGATTTCTCCGTGGAAAAATGGCGGCGTCGTATCTTTAGTTATATTTACTTGGCAGCAAAGGCAATTACTCTGTGGAGCTACTGAAATAAGGCTCCCGAAGTAACACTGTGTTGGGGATTTCACGTAGTATAGACAAGTGATTTGAGAAGTTGCCTACTGTAGATTTCGTTTCTATTGTCTTCCTTCACGGAACTTCTGTGATAGTTATGCCCGAAAAGGTAACGTAACCATTAGATAATATCTTAGGAATCAGAAATGCTGGTCTGGGTTTGTAAAGTACAGTTTGTGGGTTGCGATAGGATATGTTATCTTGCGGAGACAGAATAACCTCAATTATTAACATCCAAAGATACACGATATTTCGAACCACATTAGGAGCGATACTAATTAGAGATAATGTGACTAGGTACCGGCCGAAAGCTTTGCACCTTTAGTAGGGACCTTTTTGCCTATATTGACTTCATAGGGTATGATCACTACCTTTGAGAGGAGCGCATTCATAATCTCATCGTGTGTAGATGTGAAATCTGCTCCTCGGTGCAATGTCCCGTAATTATTTGTATCTCTCCGTATCATGGGCATATAAGTGAGTGTTGCCATGCGGACGCAGCGGAAGCAGCCGCTGGCCTATTATTCTGTAATACTGCACAGTGGGCTTTGGGACTCATAGAGACGCGGAGCCTTGTTCGGTGGTGAGCAACAATATAGGATTAAATGGTTTATATATTGGCAAATCTGTGTTGGCTCTATCGGTTAATACAACTCTCGTGGGAAATAAACTTGGCAGTATTCATTGGTTGGTTGTTTTTTTTTCTTTACCGTGTCCCTCCGTCTTTGCGGCCGAGGCCATGACACGGCTAGAACATACGAAGAATTCTGTACATTAACGCGCAACTGTGGTTGGAGGGATTTGTTCGATATTCAAGCCGGCGGACCGTGGTGATAAGAAGAGAAGAATTGTGATGCTGACTTTGGTTTCTAAGTCACTTTCACGTAATAGGCTCGACAGTATATATTGCGTGACATGGAAGTAAAAGATCTGATGGACGAACCCCATCACCTGTCGCACCGTACTCACCATACCTGTTTCGCGCTCCTGGGCTGCTTCTGTGCAATATTGTCACATTATTTTATCCTAAGAGAGGAAGGCTTAGGGTCGCCAGGATTCAAGATCGGGCTCATTCGTTGTAACCTCAGCATAGTGTCATTAACTCTCAAACCACAATTGCTGGATATTGTCTATGAAAAGATCCACATTATACTCGGACAACGAGTTCTGGTCGTATATCTCAATCTTCTAGTAAATAGCGCTGGTAAGAAGCCATGAAAGAATCCCAGCTTCTAGGACGTTCCACTTGCAGCTGGACAATATTGTCAGCACACAGATTTGCTCTTGAGATGTCAAGGAATGGTTTACGACGAAGGAAATATGGATAGAACGAGTCCAAAGGATGATCCTGCACTCAGTCTGATCTTGGCCTCGCTGCTTTGTGCGCCTGCGGATGAGTATGATTGCTACATGGGGTAAGATAAGGCTTGGCGATTCTCGGGGATACTTTTAAATCAATTCGTCAGTAACGTCACTGAGAGTATCAATCAATGTACTCGGCACATCGAGAAAGCTTTCTTTGATAACTAAGCTTCTCCTAATCCTCATGTTTGTTTCCATGAATTCTAACCCAGACACGATTTACTATTCTTTAACCTTATACACGCTACTCGGGCCTAGAAGATCCGGTTTCGAGACCTTTCAGTCATCATTGTGAATATATCATTAGCATATATAGGCTGGCGCTCAGCCAAGGCGGGCTCGGGGTATTTTTAGATTTTATCACAGCCCCGCCGCGAGCATTGATATGTTGTAGTCATTTTATCTGTCTCTAAGATGTTTTTCTCTGGAACAATTTTTTTCGAGTTTGGGTTTCATCTTTCGAAGTCGCTCTGTGAGATTGGAGTATTAGCACGGGACGTCCGAGTACAAATAGTCAATTCATCCTGAGGATCCCACGGCATGTGTAGGATTAGTGAATTTTCCATGCAAAGCATATAAATGGTAACAGTGTTTGGAGACTTATAAAACGTCTACCTCGGGATGCAAGGTCCTCTGATAGGAGTCGCACCAATGAACACCGTTGATTAGCATAAATCAGCACCTCCGCACACAGGTTGATCTACGTGGGCGGTGAAGAATGTCTTCCTCTCCGTCTGACTCGTCTTGTAATTACAGCTCCTGCAGATGAACACGCGGATGGAACGTGAAACCGGCTGCCGTCTTCACTTTTAAGTTGGTGCATTATGTTTTTTAATCTGGGGAAGTACTTGGAGGCCACGACTCCGTAATTCTTCGCAAGTGTGCGAACTCGTCTGTTCGAGGGATCATATGCACCTAGACGTGCGATTCCCTGCGATCGGACATCGTAACACATATATAACCAGGAGCGTGTGTATTCATACTAATGTTTAGAGGCCCTGAATTGTGTATGCAATTAACAACGTACAAAGAAAGTTCCGTCCCTAGAAGTTTTCGCTTCTTCCTCTTACTTGCGACCAATGCACCTTTCGACAATCTCTCGCTGCTCATATAAGCTTTACCACATATGTCCAATTGATTTTAGTGAACTCTAGCTAAATCTAAGTATAATTTCGTTTCTTAACCAAATAGGCGATACTCACAGTATGTTATGTACTAATTCACATGCTCTTCCTTATGTATTGGTTAGCCGCTACAACAATGGTGTAGACACACCAGCAGATGGTTCAGCCGACGCCATTGTCATTTATACTCTCTCCTGTCTTAGAATGGTACATAAATGCGTCCTTCAAACATGCAATATTTGGACATCGCGATAAATCCATTTCAGCTGAAAATAGAAGACGAAGGCGATTGCATCTATAAGATGATGTTGTAACGCCTGAAAGATCCATGACTCACGTGGTAGCAGCGCATAACTTCCGAATCTCCATAGCTTTATCTCTCTCATACATTACAATACCTTATGAATTTGCACACTGTAGTCGTCATCTAAGATTTGACTGTCGGCTGAACATGTGTTATGAGAATCTCTACTTATCTACATATATGCCTTTATTGCCTCCTAACACTAGCGAACTTCTCGTTGCTCAGAGGACTATCGTTCTCGTACTGAGTGTTACCACTAACTCACGCTGGTGTTCTCAGTTCGGCACGACTTAATCACGGTGTAATTCCTAGTCGAGTTACGACTCTACATTATCGCATCACTCAAAAGTTAACTTGACTATGAGATGCCGAAACACAAGTGTTTTCTAGGTATAGAATAGCTTCGTTAGCTATGTAGATGGCTAAACTGAGTCCTTGCGGCATTACATTTAACACTTAATTGCAGTGGTTAGAGACCATAGGAGCAGAGCAACCGACCCGTGACCGCCACACTGACCCCATAAGGTAGAACCAAATGTAACACCCATCCTTTGTAATAAAGGAAGAGAAAGTGAACAATTCTTGCCTAAAATAAGCGAGAGAAATGATTTAAACAAAGCTCTTTTGACCCGCTGCTATGGAGCCCCACGTTTCAAGAGAGATGATTGCCTCAATCAACGTACAGTAATGAACAACCGAGATCTAGAACGATATCGCTCTCGCATTCTATAGATCCCAGACTAAGATTAGGTGTCTGACATGTTCTCTTTAGCCTTATCTGTCGCTGTCTGAGTCGAAGCGCAACAGCAAACTGTGAACGGCTCAGATCCGTGTTCGCTCACAGAGGATGAAATTCCTTTAAGCAAAAGCAACCACTCATGGATCTTTGCCGGAATATATGAGTTCATACAAGTTTCCTGATCGTGAATGTAAGAGCTGGGCCCCTAAGCCCCCGCACATCTCTGGCGAAGGCACATTGCGCATTGATTGTTGTAGCAGTTCCTTGCTTACCATCTAGGTAAGCGCGTGACGTTGCGCTACAAGTAACTCACTATTTAAGTATATGCATAAAACCATTATTATGATTCTCGAGTCAGCAGTAGCTACTCTTACTCTGCGCAACAGTAGAGCCCTCTCTACACACACTCACTCGATTCGATGCTCGTCACGATTATCTTCGGACTAGTCTGAATAATGAAAGACACAACTCCCGGTGTACGACGGGCCATTACACCATGAAACGAAACACCGCAAGGATTTCTTCGGAAATATGAGGGCCGCAAGGCGCAATGACTTTTACGGTAATAATGGGGATTCATGTCGACTTCACGAAACTTTATACTCTCGCCGCTATGCCTTCCCAAGAAGAGAAGAGATCATCGAATCCTGTGCGCTCTCCGTCTTTACGCCAAAGGATAGAACGGAGTTTATGGTATCCCACATGTCTATTGCACCACCTTACTGTACAGCTAACGGCAATGGAGGAAGGATTGATACGACTGGGATTAGACCGAAAGCGAGCGAGGGGAGGCTACGAAAATGAAAGGTATGCCACAACCCTACCGGAAGACTCGTATTACACCTTTGGTAGAGGATCGTCCTCACAAATCGCGCTGATTAAGATCTGAATGATTGATGCTCCGATCCATAGAGTGTTTCGTCGTTGGTAGTCGCTCTTATATCCTAGTACTCCACTAGTATGGATAGTTGGAATGTAGTCAATATACTGATAATGGAGGAGACTCTCATGATATATGCCCAACTTAGTGCGGGGACACCTTACATGTCACTGGCGCTAGAGCGGCCACATGAGAGGCGAACATGGTACTGAAGTCCCACTTGTATCCCGAGACCTTATTCGAGCAGCCTAGATGTTGTGTCCAAACACTACTAACTATCCTGTCGCAGTAAGTGACAAGCATGTTCAACTAGTGCTTATCTGCTGATTTGATTCATATCACATAAGAGACAGAGTAAATTACTGCATATTCTTCCACAAGAAAGAATATTTCCTAAGAGTTAAGTAAAGCACGTCATCATTATCGAGGAAAACGTAGTTCTCGCATATCCCGTATCGCAGACCAATTTACACAGCACGATTTTTAAATTATTTTTTCGTGGTTTCTACTTTGGGTTTTTATTTACAACGTCCTGAGAGATTCTATACCGCGAGAGAGCACAATGACGACAAGAATTGAGTGTGTCTTAGATTCTTTCGTAAGTTATTTTCTCCATATAATAATCAAACTAGATATTTTATTATATTTATCAGATGGACGCACGATAAACTTATCACAGGCAAGAGTTACCCTACCAACTTAAAAACAGTTCCGTTTATCAATGTAGATTTAATTCAGTTCAAGTGAGGGAGACCATGCAACACATTATTTGTGTGATAATGACTCTGAACTGAGTAAGTGAGTGGGTGTTGTGCGCGAGAGTATATGCGGCCTAGTTATATAAATCACTATAGCACTGACCTACCTTAGTAAATATGTAGAGGGCGCCACGCTTTTAATTACATTCTCACGTGAAGATCGATGTATCTTAAAATTCAGGTAGTCAACATCTTACGCGTTACCGTGTATTCGTCTATCTTTAAATTTATAGTGTTAAGTAGTACCCTTTGGACCAGTCCGCCCCCGACGCCATTGAACATAATAATCTTTCATTCTGCAAAAATAAAACTTGGCTATTCCAGAAGTGTCACGCCACAGCCGTTCTATAGAGAACAGCCAAAACCACCTCTATGAAGATGTATGTGGCAATAACTGGTCAGACGATCAGATAGTGTTATAAGTTAATTGCCTTTTTCGCGACATGTAAGCTTGCAGTGTCCTACAGACTCGGTCAGCATGTTTTCACAAGGTTATATAGTGTGTTATTTAGCCACTATCGACCAGCGGAGAATAGGCGCCGTTGGCTCACACTCACGATGTCCTTATGATCAACAATATCGTCGGAGCGAGATTTCTCTTTCTAATGCGACGACTACTGGAAGTAAGGACGACCTCGCAACAGAAGCCATGAACGAGAGCAACTTGGGATGACCGTGACAGATGCTCTATCACCGAGGTGTCAATCCATATGCCCCACGAAGGGTTGGCAATTGTGGCCCTGCTCCTCAGCCACAGATCGACAGAAGTTAGAAGGTAGATGAATGGGGGTTGTGTGGGGAGATGTGATGCAAGGAAGCCTCTATCGAAGAGTTTCAGGTCGATCGGAGCGACATCCTCCGTCGTCCATCGTCTTCATTCTGATTGCCAAAAAAAAAAAAAAAAAAAAAAAGAGGCGCGAGGGTCCAGAGCACCCAACAACATCAAGTTTTCAACTTAAACAAAGTGAACTACCTCAACTTTTGTAAGATAGCGCAAAACACGTGCTCTCTTTTCTTTTAGTAATACTGTGTCATCAGCTAGGCGGAATTAACTTTACTCTTATTTATGTTTTTTCGGCCATCCTACACACTTTCGATTCGCAACGCCAATGGAGTTTTGTTGCTGTTTGGGGGTAGGGAAGAATATGGTAAATGTGAGGACAAATAATTGGCGACGAGAGCTGAAATGAATGCCAAAGGGTAAACAGGCAAAGAGTGAAAAATAGAGGGTTATAGTAAGAATGTAGAAGAAAGCTTTGCTTTAAGGAAAAGAGGTAAACAGAAAACCTCTGGCTCTCAAGAGGGAGGCAAAGCAAAAGGTTTTTTTTCTCTCTCCTCAAGCGGCATCAACGATTTCCCAAGAGGAAGGTAGAAGAAAGGAGGAGGGGCAGGTAGTTACGGAGGATCAGAGAAGGATTAAAGTGGCGTCCGCCTGGAGACCGACGACTCCTGCCGTGTCTCATTGCATTTGACAGTAAAAATTTAAAACTACAGCAGACAATAATAAATAATAAGCAAGGGACAAGAACGATGGTGATGGTTATGAATGATAACGACTAACACTATCATTGTGAGTGTAATGCTGATGCTGATGCTCTTGCTGCTGCTTTGATCCCCGGGGGAAATCTTCAACTCGCGCTAACGTATTTCCATTCCAAACTCTTTCCCGTCCCAGGAGAGTACCCAGGTTCACCTTCACGAATGCTTTTCTGTCCACCACCCTGCCTCTCAAACCTCCCATCACACCACCACCCACGCCATCACCGTCACCGTCAACCACCTCCTTACCGTCCCCTTGGAGTTAAGGTATTTCCAGAGAGCTTCGCTTGCACCGCTCGATAATCCACAACTACCCTACTTTTTCCGGTTTTTCTTCTACTTTCCCATGAATTCTTTACGGGGGATGTCAAGTCATGCTGAAGGTTCTTCAACCAAAAGATGGTACGGCAGACGCCGGTTAGAGGGAGAATGCCCTCACTTGCCATACATCAAACCTTACATGCTCGGCTTAATCCAACATGTTACTAATTTACTCTCGAGATTCCCGTACGGCTTTCCTACTTATTAGGTGAAATCCGACTGGATGTGAGAAAAAACTCAACTTCACTTTTGACATCATTTTCTGCCCAGATTTGCGATCGTTGTATTATGACGATGGCAGTGGCAGATCGCCTTTTAGGCATTGTGTGCGGAGTCTCCTAACAGACACTGGGCAGCCAGCATTAGACCGAATGAGGCAAGCTTTTGAAGGTCTTTCTTTTCCAACTAGCAGCGGCAATAAACACCGATTGTGTAAAAACAGACATCGAGGACTGAGAGCTATCGCTTTCTTCGCTCTCGGCGGTACACGGTGACCCTTTGAACCTAGTGACGCTTTGTGGGTAGGTGGAGAACCGTGAAAGCATGAAAATCCCACTTCTCGCGGCCGGAAGTGAGGCTGGGGCGAAAGAGAACGCTCTACAATGTAATCTCCAAGTTATCACACCGAACGAACTTTGTTAAATCTGCAGCATTCCTTCAGTGGAAAGTCGAAATGACTCTTGAATATAAGAAAGCACCTGAAAAAAGAAGTCAAGGCAACCAAAACCCATTAATTTTACGCATCAACTTAAGCTGTTTAGCCGGTAGTCAAGTGCCTTCAAGTAAAATTAGCGCTCAACTAGTGGGTGTGAAAGATTTTAATAAGCACTCTTAGGGAATATCTTTGTCAACCTTGTCCTATCCCCCTCTCTTTCTCTCCGAGTGCTTTAACGGTGAAGGACGTCAGACGACGACAATAGCTATGACTCACGCTGAGAGGAGAGATTATACAATCTCAAAATATCTCCATCTTAAGATTACAATCGCAAAAGGTGTTCATTTGCAGCTCTAGTGCACTTAAAAAGAGCACGCCTAGGTTAAAAACGGAATATAAGAGTAGATAAGCGCAAAGTCTGAAACGCCTCAAAAAGCCCGTACAGCTAAACATTCATCCTCCCCAGTCCGGGACCAAAGCCGCCTCCACGTACTACAAGCGGAGGGTATTTCCCCGTGGATTATGATATTTCCAGTTTAGTGGGTCCCACTCACAAGGGCAATAATATTTTACTCAGTCGAATGAATATTTTACGCGGTTTGGTGCAGAGAAATAAATATTGCAATTATGTGCATAATTAAGCTGCCCAAGGAGGTTTAGCGTAGTCAAGAGACGGCATGTATTTGGTATTAAAAAAACTTGGAGTATTTGGAATTGAAGATAGATGACTTTAATCATGGGTTATATACTGTCAAATTTACTCGCTTCAGATAAAATTCGAAAAAACGAGAAGGGAACATTACCACCAAGCAATACACCAACAACAATGGCGCAAGATGTTCGCAAAATGAAATCGCTCCTTCACCTGGTCTGTGAGCATTAACTTCATATGCGAAGCTGTAATTAAACGATTTATGTTGGAGACATTTCTATCACTGTATGGAGATCTATTTCGAAAACATTGTGGTTGTTCTCACTGTATGCCCTAATATATATATAAATATATAAATATATAATTTTTGCAACTCTTTTAAAGCACATCCCTTCGCATCCACCCACTTAAACGAACCAAAAACAACAATCATGTGCGACCAAAAATGTTGTTCTGTCGAGAGCACATTACTTTAATGGCATATGGGAAAATAAATGCGAAAGCCTACTTGCATGCCAATTAAGTTAACTTAAGGTATTGACTCACGTTTGAACGTGAGTCAGAAGAAAACCGCTGATCCGGACACTTCCCCGTCTCCACCTCGCGGTCATAGAGGGCAACCTTTGATGACTGTATGCTCGAATGAATAGTGCCTATATTTACCCACGCACTGCATGGCTACTCGTGCGCGATTTTTTCGTTTCTGATTGGTCGAATATCAGGTGACATTACAGCCAATGAAAAATACGCCCGTGGGGCAAAACTGCCTTGCAATTGGTGCTCCCCCCTTCCCCTAATCGAGACGCAGATTTAATTTAATAAATCAAGTTTTTCTAATAAATCTGGGAGAGGAGAGTATATATCATAGGCGGGAACCCCCGCCTTATCTGCAAAATCAACTCGGAATTACATAATGACTTTGTAGTAGGAGACCGGAAGGAAAAAAATTCCGTCTATTAAATTTGGATCCTCTACAGTTTGATATACTCTGCAGGGACCACAGTTCCACTTTTTGTCCAACCCTATATTATTTCAATTAATTAGGCAAAGATAATGGACTGGTCGCACACTAGATGAGAATCTGGTGTGAAACTAATGTTATTAACATTAATGCTCTGAGCATGGGACAAACGTGGTGGTACTCGTAAATTTTTAATATATCAATCCTATTTCTTTTCGGGAGGAATTTATCGACTGCCATCGTTGTAATTACTTTCCACTTAAGGCCGAAGCGTGTTGTTAAGCTAAAGTTTGGGTGGAAATGGTAAATTTGTGAGAGGGGAATCAGCTGAGCGTTGCGGCCTCGAGAGAATCACCCACTGCATAAGCCTCTCCGCCATGACTTGGCAACCGTCGATTTCCCAAAGGGCCTGCCTGAGTTGATACTCAGGGGACCAGTCGGGTACTCACTGGTGGATTAAGTTGTGGCGTAGGAGGAGCGAGAAGCTCACCGAAAGTCATTGCTGCCCCCAAGGGGCGGAGAGTGGGTAATGAGAAAGAAAGACCAGGATGGAGTAGGAATGAATGAAATAGATAGAACATACGCAAAACAGGCGGAAGTTGCCTGCTCTGTCTTTTTTATACCCACGAGGGTTCAAACGTAAAGGTAAACACGGTGTTTTGAGCACCATATGCAATCAGTGGCCCGCTGTATTTGCATATGATTGGTTAGTAAACGGCCAATAGAAATGCCAGCTCGGGAAATTAAACATATTTAGCCATAATAATGGAGGAATTTTAAAACATGCGCGTAGAATCACTCTCATTGACAACTTCGCACAATCAATTAAAACCAGAAAGGATACGCTGTACATCATGATTGGTAAATTGCCGAGGAAAACTGCCAAAGTTACGCAAATCTGCAAGCGACCGAACGAACGAATATCGTATATTGTTTGGAATCGAAGAGTTAGTCCATGAAATCTTGTAAAAGACTGAATTCATGAAGGGAAGCACATTAAAAGCTGAGTATTGTCACTGTCACGATTATTTATCGGTCAAGAGTTTAACCACGGTCATTTAATTTGATGTAGAATACCACGTTATGATTCCAGCAATATGCTCATTAATTAAAGGTCCACCATGATTTTCAGTAATAAGAAAGTACAGCACGCTTTATTCGTAGACTGTGAAGGCTATGAAGCAGTAAATAAGTACAAGGTCAAAGGACGCTGCTATTACCTCCGATCTTTGGAAATTTACCAAACTGTGGCAGCTTGAAAGACACTATGATCCATTAAATTGTGCATGAAATAGCACCAAAGAACGCGGCGTTAGGTTCACTTTAAAGTTGGGTATCTTTGTTGATAACTAGTATTCATCCATTCCAAAAGCGATAATACAAGTGCACATTGAAAACGGTGACAGGATAGTGTTAATAATTTGTGGGAAACATATGAAAGGTTAAGGCGTTTGCGGTACGCATTCTTTTGAAAAAAACATCTATGGGCTAATGACCTCTGCCTAAAAGGATAGGGGATGGTGAAAGGGTGAGAAAGTGGTTCCAGTCCGCAAAAACTAAAAATTTAAGTATAATGTAACACCTGCTGCGCATGCAGTTTACTAAAATTTAAGGCTGTTAGTCTCAACAAAGAGATTTGACGGTTTTTCCCCATTTGGTTGCTAATTGCGTGCTCTCGGTCCATTTCCATAATAAAATAAAAATAGCCATTGTTATTTAAGTGGTGGGTCTTACTCCAAAATTGAGACGCTTTTCGTTTGGGTTAAGTAAGACAAAGTAACCATTGTTTAATGGAAAACTCAATCATCCATGTTCAAATTAGCTCACTCAGCAGTATTCCTAATGGACAGATTATCCGAACATAAATTGTGGTTCCGCGCTCAATTGTGTTGCCTGGAATGCAGGACAGTTTTTATTTTTTGTTTAGTTCTGCGGCAAATTAAAGTAACATTCTTAGTCAGCTTAGTTTTAACGCAGAATCACGGTAATATTAAAATTAGAACTGAGTTAAAGTCATAGTCTCAAGTTATTTATCCAACAACAGAGAAATATTACTGGTATTACCTTACTTGTTCATGATGTTGAAACTGCCTGCAACAGAGCAGACACTAAACCACCTGAAAGTACACTTGTCGTTGTCGTGATGTTGAAACGTATTTTATTGCCATTTCATTCCTTAGCCACATATATAATTGAAATAACTTCGCTTTTAATTTTTCCAATATAATTGGCATTTTTTGACTACTGTAAGCACTTGAACCGACTTTGCTACATTATTACTATTTGTGAAGTAATTATCCAATTTTTGTTGCTTTCGTACCTTACAACGTTTTTGCCCAATGTTACTATTGTGTCCTTTATCTCAAAACCAGCCTTCACCTTGTTCCTTTGTTTAGCCCTTGGCATGATCATCTGCCGGTTACCCCGCGGTTTTTCTAAGCCCTTTGCTCGTATCATCCTCTTACGTCCCCATTGTCTTGTCACAAAATACTCACTTCCTCCTTACCAGATGTTAATATATATACCAATCCTATTTCACGTCTTGTTGTCGGTGTGAAATTATTCTCGCTTACATCAAGTGGACTTGTCTTAGCTGTTCAACCTTTCATTTTTTTAAAGTGTACGACTATGTCTTATTTTGCCCGATTTTCTTTTCCAGTTTTGCCTTCGCCGCGTTAACTCCCATCCTTCTTCACATACTGACTCGTTCTTGTGTCTTTCATATCACCTACAACCCCAAAACATCCAGATTCATAGCCTATACTAGGTCAATTTTTCTTCGACCAAAAAAGGTTGAATTCTGTCTGGAAAATGTTTCTTATTCTGTTTCGAGTTTGAGTTTTGCTAATATGACTGTAAATAAAACAACCCCCCTTCTCGTTCTCGAGTCTGGCTTCTCAGATCTTGAAATGAAGAATCGCCTTTTTGGTTTTGACAAACCTATCAAGTTGTAATAAAAAAGTATTACGTGGAATCTGCTATTTAATTTTTTTCACCTATTCTAGTCTACGTTGTGGATTCTCCCCTTTTAGAATAAATGGTTACAATTAGACCACTTATGGTTCTTCTCGGTTTGTTTCATCCAAACGGTGTTAGTATTCGCCTGAAGACAAAGGCGAGGGCTTCAGGTCACACAGTACGCGCTCTTTTCCTCATCTCAGAGGTTGCCGTTTTAGTCTCGTCATTTCGTTGACATGAAAAAGGTTGTAGTGCCAAGGAGGCAAAGGTGGTGACGGTTGTATTGCCTTTCAACGCCATTTTTGCAATCCTTATGGAGGTCCAGCGGAGGCGATGGTGGTAACGGAGGCCATGTGATATTTAAGGTGTCTACTTACCTGGACTTCGGTAGATGGTTCGTAACACTTATTTACGTTCCTTGTCCTGTTTCTTTTTTTCAGCTGACCCAGAAGTGATTGACTTCTCCGCTGTGAATTCCGTAATTAAAGCGCCCGATGGAAGCAGGGGGTCAGGGAGCAATCAACACGGTGTCAGTGGGAAACATTCTCGTCGTAAAGGCTAGTAGTATTCTATCACTGATACTTTCTCAAGCTTACTGAATTTAGCAATAATTTGGATGTGGTTATTCTCCAACCCTTAGTTGGAGAGGTTCGGAAAGAAATATTCGATTTGAACTTGCTGAGGTCTTACTGGATTCTTATGTTTATCCATGTATTACATCAACTCCTTAAGATTTAATGAGGGTTTTTTTTTATTTGATGTCCAGTGGGCAAAATTTGCTATATTTGTTATTTTCGGTTTACTCTTCTGTCATTCTGTTTTCCCTGCCTTCGTTTCATATATTTTTTTCAAATGCTAATTGTAAAATGAGAACACGATAGTACTTCTGAGTATTAATTCATTTCATGAAAGTATTAAATAAGACAACAAAAGAAAAATTCACAATCAATTAGGATTGAATTCATGAACATACACGCAGATTTATACTCAAACGAAGGGTGATGTGGTATTTTTCGTAAGAGTAAAGATGTAGCAACATTGCGTCTGTGTTTATCTACTTTATCTTCTTCAATTTCACAAAATGTCATTGAATAGTTAAACATTTTGAACCAGTTTCACCGTTTTAAACGCTGTTTCACTTCTTATTGTCGGATTAATAACTTTTATATTATGTTTCATATGGTTCGGAATGTTGATAATTTTGGACGACTTTTTTTTGACTCATTTATCAGTCACTTGGATAACTTGAGATGAAATTGCTAACCCGATTTACGGTGAGTGTCTGTCTAACAACAAGTTGTTATTTAGTCGATTAAACTTCATCGGCTGTAGTTGGTTGAACTTCACTTGTTTTCATAAGGCATCAACCTTTCATCTACGCCTCTTTTTGTTCACAGCCAATTGGTGGCTAAATTGTTCGCATATCACACCCATTTAAAGGCTTTGAAATCCAGACATTTGTGCACTTGGTTAGATTTGCTTTCCTTTCTTCCTTCAATACAGGTGTTTTATTTTTTCACAAGTCATTTCTTATTACTTCTTTCAAGATAAAGTGGAAATTGTCAGTGAAAGGTTGTAAGGTGTTACTCAAGTCCATAGTTTTCATCCGGAACTCTTTTTTTCTCCCTAAATAAACGGAAAGTGTATCAGATTTTATTACCATGACCTTACTTTAGTGCTCTTGTTAGACGTTTTTTTAGAGGTTAGCACACACTATTTATCCGTTGGAGTTTCAGTCTGATGATTATTGAGGTTACTCCACCACCATGACTGATAAATTATCGGTCCGTATCTTCTTAAAATGATTATAATAAAAATTCACAGCAAAAATCACCTATAATTACTGAGAAAGCATAGTAATAGTAGCGATGATGACTTTAATATTTTCCGTCCCATCTGACTACGCGTCTCATGTTAAAATTGTCGGCACCCTTAGTGTTTTGAGGAATAGCGAAAAGGGCGTGCTGCGTGTAGATAGTGAAACATTCCCATACTGCGCAGCAACTGTCTTTTCATTCATGTTTATTCAATATTTTTCAACTGCCTATCTTAGTCAAATCATCTGAACCATGCTCTTAGGTCCCCGTTGGTACCCAGGTTCACGAGATTACTTCAAAGGAGGATTTTACGGTGTTGCTCATCGCAGTGATGCTTCAAGCCTCCTACGGATTCTCCGCCAGAAACCATCAGAGACCCTACTAATAGGCGCCCGTGGGTGGGTGCAGGTGGTCGTGGCAACGCATTCTTCTCTTACCGCCAATCAAAAAATGGGGGTGAAGACACCCTACCGCGAATTCGTCAAGTCCTCTCTGCGATTGGCTGAGCGCGGTGCAATGGGCCAATCAACTGACGGTTGTTACTGCGATTGACCACCTTCGCCGACGTGGGATTGGTGGCTGCCCCAACGCTGGCAAATCGACTCTCCTGCGCCGGTTGACCCGAGCCTCGACCCCGGGTCGCCCTCATCCTTCACACCACACTCAAGCCTAATGTGGGCATCCCTTGAAAATCCACTCGAAAGTGATGACACGGATTACAGTCGACAATATTAAGCTCTCAAGTGAGTTTTCCACTACAACTGTGCAACTGAATGCGAATTTTTCAATAGTCCCTGGGACTGTCCATGAGTGGGTATTTGCGAAGGTCAATTTGACAAATCAGTTTACTGTTGATTCACAAGGAAGCTAATCAAATAGCAGTGTGGACAGAAAGTGAGCAAGTTAGAGGACTGTTCAAGGCGCGTCTTAGACTCATTACACACCCTATGTCCTATTAATATTTACAAGATTTGACGTGTAAATTGTACCTTGCACGCAACGTTTGTTTAATGTGTCTGTTATCTTTCTGCGAGTTGCCAATACTGATGACAAATTCAAATATGAATATATCACGAAGAAAAAAAAAGCACTGATTGAGAGGACTGAAAGAGGGCAGAATGGTGGCGGATTCTTTTATCAGTTGTTAATAAAACTGAGTTTTGGATTTTAGTGCTGAGGTTTATATTCCAAACGACGGCTAGTACCACTATCACCAAAATTGTTATGTGGTCAATTTATTTTAAATGCGCACATCATAAACGTGGAAAAGCCCAACAAATAAAATCCAGCATATTGAATTTGGCAATCTGTGGCATAGTACATAAAAAATTTACTTCTTTTCGGCGGAATTAGAAGTGCTTAAAAGTACTGCGCCCTCACCTTCTAAACCTGTTCCTCACCATGGTCGCGTGGGGAGGATTATTTAATTTAACCTCAAATAGATTGTCTACTGTGATGTGGACTGGGAATAAACTGTTTTTCAATCTCAACACACCTGAAAGGGGATCCTCTGTCGAGAACTTTCACTTTTGAAGTAAAAAATTTGCGGTGGTTAAAAAAATATGACAAATGAGCTGCCTAGATAGGGAAATTAAGCTAATAAATGTGGCAAATGTATACAAGCACAAGGTATGTGCGATTCTTTTCTTGACATCTAATCAATTTAACGGCGTTGCGTGGGTGAACCTTGTGCAAGTCATTTGCTCAGCTCTTGCTCTTTGTTAATTTCCCAATATTTTCATTTAACTCGGCCTTGTGCGCTTCCTTGGCTATGGCTAACCCGCACTTATCTTAATGGATTTGTTCCTCCTAATCCGAATTTCTCTACTGCAGCGTCACTAGTTAAAGAGTAGTTTTGTCGAGTTGTCCATTAACTCGTGATTTCTTTATCCAATGATCCCTCTTTTTTGATATAATATTTTCAGTTGCAAACCCCGATTTACCCAGGTCTGATTCTGAGGGGGCAGCCAAACGCAAACGCGGGTGGGGGCGCGCCCAAACCCAGTTTTTAAGTCGTTATTGAGGGTTGTTGCCCTCCTCACTTTACCTTGTTTGACGTGGGGTACTTCTTTGTCAACGCCGCTCAAAAGACCATCTTCTTCAGTCCCGAAATCACGGTTATTTTACCAGTCAACTGGGAATGCGCTTCACCGAGAATTGGAGCTTTTCAATCCTAACCTTGTGGACAGTGCTCCAGAAATTCTCTTGTCATCGTACAAAAATTGACTTGGTAAGTTTTGCCATCGGAGAGGGCAGCGAAACCCATTTTAAAAATTCTCTGCTTGTCTATATCGAAGCTGCCAAAGAATCACAGCTCTAGGTCAATCCTCCAGAAGTTGTGTCGCTCATCTCGGCGCGACGAAGAGCGACATATGTTGAACACACAAAAATCCTCGTTGATGAAGGTACTAGAATATGTACTGAACCTTTATGTATTGTCGCGGAAAGGAAGTGTAAATAGTTTTCTTAAACGACTTTCTTGTTCTATCTGGCACGTTTGACAGAAATCAGTCTGCTCTTTCCAGTCTGTGTCTGTGCGATAACATTCTTAAGGTCTGTTACTATAGTTTACATTTTTCAAAGGCAATAACAGGAAACAGTCTCATATAAATTGCTGAGCAAGTTCTATTCGTGAGCGACGATACGTGCTAATACCCACAATCTCTTGGTTTTGATTCGCTACAGAAGTGGGGAGTATAGTCTCGGGATTCTCGAGTCCCAATCAGGACAAGTAACCACAGGGGACGAGTCGGTTGCACCGTTGGTTTCTAAAAAATTCACCTTGCCAAGCTTAGATTACTAGTAGAATGCGTTTGCGGGGCATTCGAATGACAAAGTGCTTGGCTCTGTGGGTTTGGAAGACTACCCATTGTCAGTCAAGTAGCTGGACACCGTTGTGATGGTGGGGCACTAGTGAATAGTTCTTCTCCACGCACTTCGTTGAGCCCTAAGTAGGTCGTTTGATCTGTTGGACCAAGAAAAGAGCTCTCGCGACTGATGGGTTTTGGCACTTATCTCTGGCACTGTCACGATGCTCGAGTCAAAGTAGAGGCGCGTTAAGAGCAAAATTTAGATTCACATTTTTCCACTCTCAATGTGGCAGAACCATACAATTTAGAACGGAGAGAGCCAGTCCCTTGTATATTGATATTCTCATTTTCGTTAGTCCAATCGAAAAATACAAACGCTCTTCAAACTGCGTCGATAGCACAAGATCTTCTGGACTACCTCGGTCTGATGAGCCTACACACCCAGCTTCGGACAAACTCGACAGGGCAGCTGTTGTTCTCCGCCGAGTAAAAGAGGGCTAAACCTTAGACGTAGCGAAATCGGATGCTCACTACACCAACGAATGGATTACATCTACCGTGGTTCCTCCTCGTCGACTTGTCCGCCAAGCAGCAGAGCAGACGCTTATTTGATACCGCATCGCACAGGATAGGACGAAGCCAACGGTTATTTGCAGAAGAAGTCCTCAGGTGAGGGGGTTCACGCTGTTCTCCACACCGCTTCTCAGTCCTCGAATAAAATCTCCAAACCCTACAAGACGCGCCCAACTTCACCGTGAGGATCTGGGAGCAACATTTACTCGTAGTTTCTACTCCCCTCAATTATTTAGTTGTGTCAAAGTTGTAAAGCATATTTCCAAAATAGTGATATAAAATAGCGCGGGCTGGGAAGTGTGGAATTACCCCCGAAAGTCATTTCTAAATGTTGCGTGCTGGAAGCAGTTGCGTGTAACCTGAAACTGCTGCACTGCAAGCAGGAAGGTGGAGTTGCTTTGATGCAGTCTTTCCGGCCCTCCTCCATTCTCACACTCCCCCAATTTCGTCTACTCAAGTCTCGCCTGAAATAACTGGCCAGAACTGGGGAAAGAGAAGGGACGTGAGGAAGAAGGTGGACTTTCTCTTTAAACGGTGGAAAGTGCACTTTTTTCGACTACTGTTTCAACGCTCCTCACCATGACTGGGGGAATGGCAATGCGACGAATCTATTTCGACTTCCAACGACTATTTCACGTTGAGCTGTTAAAGCGGAATGAGGTGAACCCGATGGCATACAACATCGACGTTTCTCCTGGTGACCTGTCTGGGACCAAAATTTCCTCCTCTACCTTAATTAAGGATACTAGAGTTAGTTAGGCGGGGTGAAGTTGCCTTGTCGCCTTCGCACCAACTCCTTACCTAGCAAAGTCATTTAGTTGAGAGAAGGAAAAGCAGTTAAGGTGCCAGGATTTTGTCGACCAGTAAGTCGGAGCGAATTTGTACAGTCAACAAAAAATTGCATTCTCCTTTTTCAATCTTTAATAGCGGCTTTGTTTTTGTTGTTTCGTCGCACTAGCAGTCTCCGAAATATACTCCGCCTCAGCGAGTGTTGTCTCCTGACTGGGGTCGCCAGCTTGTTTCCACTATCACCGTTCTCGGCAGTCTATGAACACACTGTTGTTTTTATTCGCAGTCTAATGACTTCTTTATCCATATCCCGATTAGACTTCTCAGGGAGGAAACTGATGTTGCTTAAGAGACCTTGATAACAATTACCACAACTTGCCTGAAAAAGTACAACAGAATGGCAACAACATTAGGTAAAAAAAGAATAAGAGTGGAGAATTGTTTAACGCAAAGTCTTAAACATTTAAAATTTCCTGTTTGATCTGGGATGGCCATGTACAGCAAAATTACTAAATTTCCTTTACAGCAGATTATTGCTACTTTGCCACCATAAGCTCTCACACTACGCTCAACTTGTCAACGCTGTTGAATATCTAACTGCTGCAATTTTTTGTGAGTTATTGACTAATTTTCTAAGATAATTCGCCTATTCTTCATAGTTTCCAGGTGCCACTAACTGATGAGTACAAAAGTCTGTTGGTTCAGGCTAAATTTACTATTCATGAATAATGTGACAGTGGAGAATTACGGACAAAGCACAAGTGAGTGGTAGTGTGGCGAGAGTCACCGATGCAATCGGCGTGCCTGGCCCTCCACTTTATTACTACCTCTACATGCAACTAATAAGCAGCACGTGAGAGGGGAGCCATTGGATGTCACAACTTTTAAGCATTGAGAAGACCCATCACAACTTTAATTTTTCGACATCTGTTGGCCCAGACTTTGCGTGGGTGCCTCACCGTGTGACAGCATCAGTGTGCGGTGGGGAGACTCTTGCTCCTTTCCTAAGTTCTTCTTCCGCTCTGTCCTCCATACCCCAAAAAACATCATATGCATTACCGCTCCTTGAACAATTGAAACAAGCACACCAAACCACTGGATGATTAACAAGTCTGGTGGATACATAAATGAGCTTGGCACTTTGACTTTCGTTTAGCTAATTGCGAAAGGGTTATATAAATTTCTATAAGCTGAGGAAAAGTTGGCCCTTTGATGTGATGGAAAATCGGTCTTGACTACGCGGAGCTTTAATAATAATTGCTATCTGGGTTTTGAGGTGCAAAATGACACTAAAAAAACCCCAACTATAAGCATCGTCAAAGTTTGCAATTTCGCTTTGGTCATAAAATGTCATTGTTAGAGCCAGTTTCGTGCCCAATTCATTAGCAACACTCTTTAGGACAGAAGCCGAGCAGTGGCAGGCATAGGAAGGAAACTCTTCGAACGACGGAATTTTTAGAGTATGCCAAGCAGACGAAAGTGGCGGTAGTGTGCCAAACAATTTCAATTTACCTCATCAGCCTCTTTCACCTTGAGTATTCACTATGTTTATCTATCTTCCGCGTCTTTAATGGCCACTGTTTGCCACTCACCTGATCACAGGCTGATATAGAATGCGTGGCAGTTGTGGTTAAGAGACGAAATTATGACAAGTGTGGTTGATTCCCGATTTAATTTTGATTTAAGTACACACCGTTTCTTCTTTTATTAGGCCCGTTTAAAATCTTGAATATAGGTCTCGACCAATAGGGACGGAGATAGCGAGCCAATCAAATTTAGCATTTTTGTACGAACTTTATTCATTTTACTTGCTATTTGCAGATCATTTTGAAATTAATTCGAAGTCGGATCTCACATCTTGTTTCTATTCAACACTGGTCAAAAGTTGCACAAGAACTGTATGGCTGGGATCTGCCGGAATTTGAGGTGGTGAAAGGGACACGAATCCATTAGCACTTTAATCCATACGTTATCTTAATTTCAATTGCAAGTCTCCTGCCTCCCTCACACTCCCCCCCACTTGCTCTTGAGAGCTTTTTATCTACCATAGACGTCGAAACACACGTGGTGTGCACCAACTTGAAGGTATATAAGTTGGCTAGATGAAATGCTAAACTATAGGACACTTTTGACGCCGAAAGGACAACATGCTTTATTCACAACCGAATTCTTTTCTGCCTTCTTCTTTGCGTTGCATTAGTGGCAGCTCATAGATCCAATCGTCCTTCTATGTGGTTTTTTGTTTGTGATCAAGCCTCAAATTGCATTCCTGCTATTCCAGAAATCTGACTACTTTCAATTATTATGTTTTATTTATTTATTTAGTTACTTAGTTATTTGTATACCTCTGCATTATATCATCATTAGCGACGTAACGTTACTAGTTTGTTTGTCAGAGCTTTTGGTGACACCATTTGTCATATATGTGCTGCCTATAAAGTGCCACTACTGGTTAATTCAACAGCATGGACGGGCTTTCGAGAACGAGGATGATGCTAGAAGTTCCCTACTATGAATTGGTGAAAAGTGCGGCAGGATTTCACAAACGTTTCGCTCCCCCGACGAGGTTCTCATGCCCACTCGCATCCTCCTCATCACGATTAAGGAATTTAGTAGCAAAGGGTACATGGTGTATTCGACACTTTCGTTTCCATCTTGTACTTCCTATTTTCTCTCGTCGTCAATTAAATAAACCTTTATCTACTCTTTCCTTTTTCCCTTCTACCTCTTGAGTAGCGACGTCTATGGAAGCTCAATGCACTTTAAGTGAATTAGGTTGACTGTGAACGTGGATATTTTTGTTTAGCTGTATTCTCTATTT
>QEYB01001141.1:0-18820 GCA_017562135.1 Dipylidium caninum
CATGAATGACTTCAAAAGAGCAGCCCCCGCAGTGTCAACAGGCGAGGGCAGAAAAGCTCCGCTGTGGACAGCTCAACAGAAGATTGCTAATGGAAGTCGTTATTTATTTGTACCATTCGTATACGAAGCCATGGAGTCTTTTTAGCCTCTTGCAGCTCGTCTGAGGGGAGAAATTTCAACATTTTACGACACAGGCATTAGTAAGTACTAAAACTTGAAAGCTTATTGTTGTAAGAAGTTGTAAAGTAGGTCAAGGTTGAACTACATATGAATGAGCACTACACCTTACTTTTCTGTGTGAATTTCTAAAAGTCCGGAGAAGTCGGCAGGTGGATTAACGTAAAGTATGCAGAATAGTTATGTAATTCGAAGTCATACAAGCCTAAATAATAGAATATATTTAAGATTTATCTTCGCCGTCTTCTTTACTTTTGTGTGTGAATTATGGAAGAGGCGTATTTACTGAGACTCTCTTCGCAAAACAAATTAATATTATTTCTAGAGGCCGATCATGTGGATGAAGGGATTTGGTGAGGAGGATGGTGGTAGCAGGATACCTATCGCCAGCGTTCACTTCCACAGGTTCCAGCGCCGAAGTATAGGTTCATCAACATTTTAACCCACGGATGAGGTAAAAAGCATGGAAGCTAGGTATAATGGTGCATAGGTCCTGAGTGTGAATTACTATACGCTCTCACACATGATCATACACTAGAAGCGGCATTTATACACCATTTCCAGCCACTCTCTTTCCTTTAGTCCCTTTGCAACCACAGTTGGATAATGCAGTCTGACATGTAACATTTTGGATTCCGAATCAGCGAAACGCGCTCCACTGGCTGGTTGTGGCATCGCTACCCCAAACTCCAACCCGGTGGTGCAATAACATGTTCTTGCTGACTGCGTCCTCCTCCCAAAAACTCACGTGTATTTTTCTAGACAAATGAGCTGTGGCATGTTTCCCAGTAGGCGCTTCATTTCACCGGTTTTTCATAATTGCAATGCAAGCAGTCGAATCATCCTCGAATGCAGCAAAAGTTGGCGTGGTAAATGCTACGACTCCGGATTTCTTCTTTTTAAGGCAAAAATTGTTACTTACTTAGCAACCACCAATATTTTCCACCACTTTCTCTCATTTTAGTGCTAACTCGCTCACGCGTAATTCCCCAAGGTACTGATTTTGCTCTTCATTTTCGCGGGATGTAGTTATCTCCAATTCATAGAAATCTTCTCTAACTCCCAGTGAATGCGATTTGACCGAAAGGTTACAAAACGTTCATCATCAACTCCTTTAATATGGTTCGTCCTATGAAGCTAAAAATCACCCTCCCCATAAGAACACAGCCTTTTCCGGCGGCCTTTTGCCTGCCTCGAAAGTAATCAGCCAAAATTACCACGACTCTCCCTAAAAGTCATGCTGATTTTTGAGTGCCCATCTAAGAATTTAATGGCAGCTTGTAAAGTGAAAGTGCCCTTGTCAATCACCCCTACTGGATGCAACGAGAGAATGATCTGACTAAAGTGACAGTTGAGGCATACTTTAAGCACATACATGTAATGGTGTTAATGTGACTTACTAACTAGCAGGTGCACTACTTCGTGCTTTAAATGGAACCATTAATTTAACACTCCATGTTAATTTACGCACCTAAAAAGATATAGCATCATGCCACTCGATGGCGGCTGCGTGATGCGTAAAAACGCTAGCAAGTGGGCGAAAGTAGCATCTGTTCGGATTCACTGATCGGAGATGGGGGCAGTGGGGGCCGAGAGGGCCGAGAGGGCCAAGAGGGCCAACAATATCGACGAAGTTATTAATGTAGTCAAAAAACGAGAGTATCCTTGGACCTCTAACAGATGCGATAAGACTGACTGATATTTATAAGTAATTGACTTAATTATGTTGCCTTAGTCAGTGAATTGCAGTTTATAAGGGCTTTATTCATTGGTCGGGAAGATCAGAATGCCTTGCCTCGTGTCCAGCCAGTGTAGAACCAATCAACAAACAGAGAATGCCAACACCTAATAATGAACTTTGCCGTGCTCCACAGAAACTTGTTACGATGACGCAGCTACCGGTGGGGAAGTATTGGTGTTTTCGCAGAAATAATGCCCAACTCGTTGAAGATTATACTTAGAGGGCGCTATAGTATCAGGTGATCAACGTTACGGCAGAGACTTCACTGTGCACTGCAGTAGAGGTGCGCTCCTTACTTAACTCGTGCCTCTCTCCTCCATGCCCCTCTTTCAGCGGGTCTGCAATGCGGCGGCAATGCCATTCTTTTTGTGCTATGCGATTCGGAGAATACCTGTCCAAATGGACCTCACCGTTATTGCCGTATTGATGCTTGCTTGAAATGTGAATGGGCAGCGTTTTGCCATTCGTGTGGATCATTATGGCTCTCCGCCCCCACGTTTTATACAGAGTCACGTATCGAACCGACCGAGAGAGAGACGACTGGTCAACGAGCGCTCGTCAGCTCAAATGCCAGCTTTGTTGATGAGCTCAACAAGCCTTTTCGTCTGCGCGCAACATTCACGAGTGGTTGCTTTTAGATTTTTCCGTCGCTCGTCCTACTCACGTGCTTCGCAGTAGACAACGAACCGTTCTCTGGACCCGCAAAGTGTGGATTTGCGCCCCATATATAAACAACGCTATTCAAAAAAAATATGCGATCGTGGCCAAATGCAGCTGGAGTGTCACCACAGCTTACACAATGTTTCACCAATAAAGACAGTCAAACTGTTCTGGCAGCGAAAAGCCCGCGTGGGGAGCCGCCCCGATAGGAGAACAACAGGGCTTTTTCGTCGGACATACGGCTGCTCTCAAGTCCTCTGCATAAGTGTGTGTGTGTCATTTTTTCAACACTTCTGTGAGAGCAGAGCCGCACCGGCATAGGGAATGTACTTGATAGAGTCTAGAGGCGACTCGACTCTCGGCGTGGGTGTGTGTCGCTTACGTAGTAGGCTGGATCTATCCGCTTATGAATGCCCTCACTCTTGTTCGTGATAATTCCTCTTGCCCCAGCAGTGTGCTTCCTCATTCTACTTCATTACAATGTCCATGTTTCCGACTTGCTAAAATTGGTTCAGAAAACCTCCATCGCCATGTTCACTGTCTCTGCCACTTACTCAGCAGATAATAGCGGAAGGACGCTGAAAGAACAAGAATGAGCACGGCCGTTATGTGGAGAGTAAATATTTCAGGTGCACATCACTGCCCATAGGAGTTGAATTTGATTGTTGGGTCGCCGAATACAAACCCAAATCTGAATTTGAATCGTGGGTAGCGTGGATCCCGATGGCAAAGAACACGAAATGCGATGATAGTTTGATGTGAGCTCGTCCTGATTGGCTGGGTGATCTCATTCTAGTACGATCCAGATCCTCTTCGCTAAAACCCTATTGAGATCCACCGGACTGCCGTAAGGGTAAACCAGTAGAGGATACAACTGTGGAGGGAGAGACAAGGCGGCTGCCTATTAGCAGGCAGCGCACTTCAGAAGCGACCGAATACGGTGCTGATAGTCTTGTACAGCTGTACTTATCGCAAGTGAGCTCTCAAAAGTCAACAACAAGGAAGTCTGCTCTCCACGTCAGAATGTCGCCGTCACCTCTGCCCTCTCCGGATTATACCTACGGCGGTTCCAAGGTGTCCGTCACAGAGGAATTCGAGTCCCCATCAGTCAAACTCTCTTGTTTCCAGCGGCGACAATGGCAATGGCACCGACAATACAAACATCAAGCACCAGAACAACAGCCACGAGTCCCACCATTTTTTTACGCATTTTCCGATCCACGAGGACATCAATCAATGCCAATTTACACCAACAGAGGAGTACTTTGATTCTCACGGTGTTTTGGTTTCTCGCCTGTGAATACCAATTTTTTGTTTCTTCCTTTTTTTGTTTTTGAGATGCAAAATAGATCCCTTTTCGTTTGCCTTTTATACCAATTAATTATTATCTCGGTACCCGCCATTAGCAGCACTAACGTTTTTAACCAATACGTTTCGTTTCCGGCGAAGCGGAACACCGCGGTGTCCCCTATTTTAGTTTAGGCAATAATGTTGCCAACATGACTCGACAAACGTAATTACCTCAGAATTTACTGACTACTGAATAAAGGTGTGTCGTTTATGTGTGTGAGAGAGAGAGAGGGAGAGGGATAGGCGTAGGACTCGCGCTGTTACCTCCTGCATTCTCATCTGCGAGGGTTACCAAGGTGAGGATTAAACCGTACGAAAAAGTGTGGAAAATACGCATTTACTGGGTGACATTTTTATGGACTATCAAATCTCGTGTTGGACGTGAATACGACAGTCCGTCTTTACCATCCAGCTGAGATGAGGATCTGACAATGAGGCAACAGACCTTTGCCAGCTTGCATATTCTCTCACTTAGATCAGTAGGCGGGTAGATTTTGGCGGGGGCGAAGAGTCGTAGGACTGCCTCTCTCTCAACTGCAGGTCTACGCATTTATTGAGAGGGCTAGAATGTATAAATTATCCACAAAGTAGGTACACAAAAGCTCTGAGCTTCAACCAATTGTCGGAGCGATGGAGAGCAAAAAATCACAAAATTTTATTAAAAAAGTGAGTGTCACTCGCGGCCGAAACACTTTTTGTTTGAATTGCATTTGAGCAGTGTGTGTGTGTGTGTGCGGTAGTCGAATATTTTAACGGTCGGAGAGGTTGGAAGTTGCATAACCTCACGCGATAAATCATTTGGCCGGCGCCAGATAAGTTTAGCTTTTGTGATTCACTCATGTGCACGCATTCAACCGACAAAGTCTATGGAGCTTTAATGGCATCCCCTCTAAAAACGCCGAAGACCTCACACACTGGCTTTGGTGAGTGTAGAGCACATAAAATGAAATAAAAGAAAATATCCCCCCGGGCCCTACTATTCCAATGCTCTTCATTGTGAATAGATTCCTTTCCATAGATACGGCAAGTATATGAGTCTACTCGGTGGTTGCTGCAATGTGGAAATAAAGTCTAGCTCAAATAGTTGAAATTACATTAAATCTTTTCGACAAAAGTCTTGCCAACCTCTCCTTGCTAGGCTTTTGTCCACTACCTAGGCAGTTTCGCCCTGCAACTATATGTCAGAACGGCTGATTCACCCCGGAGACAATTGGCCATCGTAACTTCACCTTCCATAGTGAATTCACATAGTTTCACCACTTTACAGTCCCGTTGACTTTCACAGCTTTTATTGTCCACGATAATGAGGCTCCTAATGCACTGATCTAAGCGGCCAAAACATTTCTTTAGCTTTTTGCAACGCACAGATCGTGGGAATTTGGGCGTGGATCTAACCCCTTACCAGTACTGGCGCGCGCTAATTGGTAAAACTCGGGTAGTTCAAAGAACAACACAAATGACCCCCATTCGGGTCTTCTAGGCGCCCAAGACGAGACGACTAAAAAGTTGCGCAGACCGAAAAGTATTACACTGGCACCAAAGCGTCGTCGACAGATGTTTGGCTGTTGACCTCTCGGATTAAGGTAGCTTGACTGGACATTTCTCATTGCTAACTCTCTCCCAAGCATTTGGGCTACTCAGTGAAAAAGAGGGTTTCATTTAGGGCGACGGCGCTTTTCAGTCACTTTCATGCTAACCTGAGCTTCCTCCGGTATTCGCCTTCCCAATGATTTTCTGGCGATCAACTAACAACTTGTTTTCACCTCTCGTTTGGGTAGTACAAGTGAAATCAGGGCGCAGGCAGAACTCAAATCGGATAAGGGAATTCAAAAACTTTAAATCTCCGCTCATATATAAGGCTTTGTCCACCCTTAACTAAGGCCGCCTTGACGATGAATATTACCTTGCTTCATCGCTGGTTCAGCTCAAGTAGGTGGCCGTAAAAAGTAGGCATCGTTCGCCAAGAAACAATGAAGGCAGTTAGAAACCAGGCCATGACCGCCAGAAACTTTACTGGAGTCAACACGAGACATGCATTTTCACTTTTGCTTAATATGATCGCACCCGTCTCCAGCCCTTTTATTGTGTTGAATTATAACCACCACTTTTCACTTCGGTCCTCTAACATACAAGGCATTTAATATGAGACGGCGCTATTTTTCCTCCGGCTTGGCGCTGACCACCTTTCCGGCTCTGACGCAGTTACCCGTTTTGTGGACTTTCCAAACCCCATTTTAGTTCCGAATGTCCGCAAAACTCGAGATTTACTTCTGTAAATTCTGTATGAGAAAAGTTATTTAAGTTGGCCAATTGTGACGTTGTGTGGCCCCTAGGGTGGGATAGTGCATCATCATGGCAACCGTTAATGTGATTCGATGACTAAGACCACAATTATCTGGAGACGATTGACTCATGCCCCCATCCCCTTGTTTGTCCACTTCCCAACGTGGCTATGCCTCCACCCTCTCCGCCCCCGCCCCGTTCCCCAGCCCCTCCTACATCGCCGACCAGTGGGGACGTTCACCGACCAAAATCCAGTCTTTTTGGGCGTTGGCCTTATCATCAATCTCACGGATCACAGCGCTACTTCAGTCCATACATGTTCCAAGTCAATTCACTGAATAACTTCTGATGGCAGTGTGGTACACACTAAGTGACATTATCAGAGGGCAGTTTCCCATTTGCTTTTGCGAAAATTTTACCTACATGTTCAACAGCTACCTGAATTGCAAAATTTTGAACACGAGACACCTTCACTTTTAATGAAGTTGTACCTGTTGATAAAGTTTAAGCCGACAGTAAACTTCCTACGCTGCTGCACGAACAGTTGCGCAGTTTACATAGCTTTCTTCACTTCGTTTTCCCATTCCTTGGCCTCTTTTATACATAAACGGTCTTGGCGCACCAGGCACACACTTACTTGCTCATTCCCAAGGGTTTTAATCCCCACATAAACTTGGATTTCTGGAGATTTTGACTATACGCAGTCCAACTTCCCTTAAGCATTCGCTAATAACACAGAAAAAGGGATTAGAATGATGGGATAAGATCTGAACTTGTGCTTAAGAAGAAAAATCGTAAATGATTATGGGGGTGGAGCAGAAGGAGAGGATTTCCGTTCATTAACGTAGTGGGTCAGGGAAAGAAGGGAGGAGAACGGGGCGCAGGAATAGAGGCAGCGCTTACTGCTGAAATCCACTTGACCGAAGGCGAAAGTTCGAGACCCAGTGGCTCCTTTGAAGGCAGATTCGCCGCCGTTGTGTGGCATTCACATGATGCGCAAGTAATCCGGAATGAAAGGAAATTATGCTGCCGATAGGCAAATATTGGGAGGAAGAGAGAGAAAAGGAAGGTAGAGAGATGTAAGCCAGTTAAGTAGGGGAGCAGAGGGCACAATTTTTTAGAATTTAATGACAGAGCCGAGGTTGACGTGCAGTACCATTAGCTGCGCACGAGAACGACGTTTTTACCTACCACACGCATCTGTGGAGCACAAAAAGCACACTTCAGGTGGAGGAAAAAAATGAAAACTGTGGCCTAAACGCAAAAGACAGACATTTTCCACCTAGTGTATTGTATGGTGAGGACACTTACTCTGCTCTGGGCGTTCAAATTCTCTCTCCGTGAAGAGTTACTTATCTCACGGAAAAAAATTGGATTCTATTATTTTAGCCGCGGTGAGCGAAAACATTTGGTCCTGTGAGGGAGTAACTGAATTTCCGCTATTCACGCCCGCGTTAAGAGTACAACGAAAGAGAGAAAGAGAGAAGTTAAATCTTTTATTTGGTCATCTTGTGTCAAACTTATGCATACCTGTCCTGCGTTAACAATGTGCAGAGATCTCTCGTGCCCTCTCAAAGGCAAAATCTCGTTTTGATAAATGGAAAAGCATCGTGAGGCAAGAAAAGTGTTTGCCCCTGCACCAGAGCTATCACTTCTTAACTGCTCACTAAAGTGTGAAGATATCTCGCGCTCTCTCAAAGGTACGATCTCGTCTTGATAGACGGAAGAGCATTGTGAGGCGAGAGAATTGTTTGCGATTACATCACAGCTATCAATCCTCACCTACTCAGTAAAGTGGTTCCTATATCTGGGGCGTTCTTCAGATGATATCGCCGTGTTGTTAAGACCGCTGAAGTGGACAATAACTGATTCTCGAATGAGTGTGGGGTACACAACCGAGAGGAAGTCCATTACCGTGCCACTGATAAGGCAACAATATTGCCTCAAGTCACTTTACTCCAATGGACCCATTAGGACTCATATCGGCAACCCTGTCTCCTCAACTCGTGTTAAATATGACTTAGAACTTGCACCACTCCTTTGTAAAGGCGGATATATGCGAACCCCCCTGGGAGGGCTAACCAGAATTAGGGTGATGAACAGAGGCTAAAATAGACCCGAAAATGATGTCCCTATGCCCTCCTACAAGCCATGATGCAGTGAGAAAGTGGGGGAGGGGAGGTTTCGGTCCTGAGATCACAGACACCGAGCGCAAACATAAAGAGGTTGATAAAGGCCACATCGAGGTGTTGCCAAGTGTGTAGTCGAAACAGCTTACTTGAAGGAGTAGAGTTTCAGTACTCCTCACCAAATGATAACGTTACAGATGAATCAAACAATCCATTGTGCTGAATAGGGGAAGAAAAATCAGACGTGCAAGATAAATATTTCCGTTCGTATCAGGAGGGAGGTGAGGGAACAATAGGGCGTCTGTGCGGCCAACATTGTTTTACTTTACTGGGCATGCTGTAAAGAGAACAATTGTTTGTCCGGGGATCTCGAGGGGATAATAAGACTGGCCGACTGGAGCATTTGAGTAACCAATTTCGGAGTCGCTACAGTTTCTGTCGGCTACTCAGACATACCTCCAAAAGCGACGAATAACCGTAATTTTTGGGAAATTTGTCCGATAATTTATGAGCTTTTCTTTAATCCACCAATTCACTTGGATCTACCTGATTTCGTTTTATCTAAGCTAAGTTGACGGTCCAACTTTGCTTTTTTAATTAGTAATAATCAATGTTTAAAAGCTCCTCTTCCATGACAGCCCGTAAGGCATTGTGTTGGATCTCGACGCCATTAAACACCCGTCAGGAAGTAAAACCTCATTACCGCTGTGATGATCACTCGACTGATGGCTTCCAATATTAAATCTTTTTTACTCATGTAATTGAAACACCAAAGTTTGGCCACAGTCTTAACATGCAAGATAAGAAACGATTTAGGAAAAAAGCATACCTGTCATCATTCACAAGTCAGCAGTCTTCTGAGGTGGTCATTATATCAAAGGATAAATGTGAACGATGAGTCCGATTGATGGAAAAATACCGAATGCTGGAACAGTGAATATGGTAAATCAACATAACCCGCCAATGAGTTCTGAAGGTGCTTGGCAAGAAAGTGATTGACAACTTCTCAGATGTTTCAGGTTCAACTCGAGGAGTTATCTGGTGTCTGAATGTTGTCAGATGAGGTGATTGGCTATTTATAACAAACTGACAAGCCTTGTTAAAAGTTTAATCCTCTTCAAGAAGTTAAATAAGTTTCTGCAAACTCCAAATAACAGATGAATTTTGGTTTATAGTAATTGGTTTAATTAGATGGCGCTATAAAGCAGCGTCGTCTATAGCTTCCATTCCGCAGTTTCGATGACGTAGAAATATTTTCAATGTTTTCTTCCGCGGCGAGAAAAGGGTAGTTAGAGAGTGTTTTCTCGTGTCTGAGTTGAGGAGTGTCCAAAGCATCTAGCCCACCTTCAACTCTAAGATACTTTAGCGGACCCAAGTGCCATGTAGTTTATCATACTAATGTAATTTAATGTTCGAGACTATTATGCAGTCCATTATATTCACTGTCGCCTTATCAGTAAGAAAATAATTAAGCTGTTTAGTCAGTGTCTTCATACATGACAGAGAATAATATTTCCATTGAGCGGAGTGGTGGTTTGACTTGTTAAAATTAGCTTGGAGAATAAACTACTTCGCTGTACCAGTTGAGCGGAGTGGTGGTTTGATCACTGTAAAAACTGGCCGTACTGACGAGCGAAATTTGTTGAAGTTGGCTAAATAATAATGAGCTTTTCGGTTTCTTTTATCCAAAGTGTGACCAATAATTCTCTGGCTCTGCATATATTCATTTATTTATATACTTATTTATTCATTCATAAGGTCTATCATTACAAAGCTATCAGTGTATTCCAAGACACTTGACTGTAGAGAAATGGACAATGACTTTTGAATAAAACATGTCTGAAAGCAGAACGCTTGCTCATCTTACACCATAACATATTCGTTTTTCCATGCCAGCGATTCTTTGTCTTTTAACCACATTCCACTTAATTTCTCTGAATGCTTGATAAGAGCATTATTTCTTATCCCTTAAATATGCACAATAAACATTTGTTAACCCTGCGGACCTTGGATCTTTTTCCCCGCCGCCAATAGCTCTACACCCTTGCGTGTCGCAACAGATGCGGTCATGCATACCTGAAGTCTCCGTCCACCACCTCCTCGTTCCCACGTGGAGACGGAATTTACTCGCACTTGTCGCCAAAGTTACAGCCTGTGCAGCACAATATCGAGACTGTCCAAGAGTGCTGGGATGCGGCGTTTTTAATACCACCTTACCATCGCAGTGCACACAACTACGCACAAAAATCATTTTTTTTAGTATTAAGAGAATTAGTCATTTAGTTGAAAAAATTTCAGGTGTTATTGCCGGTAAATCGACTGAACAAGGTGAAAATTTAGGAAAAATGGATTGAGCGATTAATTTGTACCAAAGCTCCAACCACTAGTAATGAATGTCAGAAACCTACATGTAGCCTGTTACAAAGTGCGACACGTAATTACCAAAAATGGACCAACTTTACAAATGTTCTCATATGATCTGGAAAAGACATGTCGACGCCAAACAGCAGCGGATAATTAACATAACTAAAGAAAATTTAATATTTTTGGGCGAATATTGAGAATCAAATGAGCGGAAAAACCTGATAAAGGGGTGACTCAACAATTATATATGGACTAGAATTGTTGGCACATTAAACTGTTAGTAATGCAAAAATAAAATATTCAGGTTCGGCAAAATAACAGGATTGAGTGGTGAAGTGTGTGTGGTTCAAGTAAGTGTGGGTTGCGCTAGCGGTGACGCAATCGGTGAAGCAGTGCGTGAAGGTCAAGCAATCGCCCAGGGGAACAGGCACGCAGGCACGCAGCTCGCCGACAAGCAAAACGCAGGGACCAGTGCGCGGAAGGAGGGAGGAAGGGAGGAAGGGAGGAAGGGAGGAAGGGGGAATGGCGAAGGCAAGGAAATTCGAGAGAATGGAGGCCAAAGGGAAGAGAAGCGGAGGGAAGGGGATGGGGAGAGGAGGCGAGGGGAGGGGGAGGATGGGAGGGGATAGGAGGGGAGAGAAAGTAATGTAAGGTAAGGAAAAAGGTAGTGTAAGGTAAGGTAAGTTAGGGTAGGGAAAGAAAGGGAAGGAAGGGAAGTTGAGGTAGCGAATTCGAAGCGAGGGAAAGGTGAGATGGGGTCTAGTGAAGTGAAGTAGGGCAGGTTGAAAGTGAGGGTAGGTAGTAGGGTAGGGTAGGCGTGGTAGGGTAGGGTAGGGTAGGGCCATGATGGAGGTTAGGCGAGTCAGAGATGGATGGTGTTGAGGAGGTGAGGTGGAGATTAGAAACAAGCGTGCGATGTGAGTATGGAGCTGGCATTGGACGAGTACGTAGACGCGCGTGTATCTGGCATGTAGCCAGGCTCCTCTGCACCTGCTTTTAAGTATTCACCACGTGCATTTCGCCTTTCCTGGAGGTCCGAGCGCTTTGGTCAGTCAATGTGATAGAACGAGTGTGGGCAGAGGCATGACAGGGCAAGGGCATTGGATGTGTGCGTTTATGCATGAACCTTTGGTATAAAGAGGAGGCCTAAAAGTTGGAGTGGTTTTAAATGTGTGTGGTGGTGCGTTGAAAATATAGAGAATGGTGTTGCGGATAGAAGAGAAGATGGAGGTGGAGGTGGAGGTGGAAATAGAAGCGATTTAAATCAGTTGATGAGGGTGAGGGTGGCTAGAACGCTCTTGTTTGTGGCTGGATAGACGGACGGACGGAACGGGCAGGCGGGCAGGCGGGCAGGCGGGCAGGCGGGGGAATGCATTAACTGAGGCAAAGAGAAAGTGAAGGAAAATGTGCTGGGAGAAGGAGGAGGATTGAGCAAAGAGGGTGATTAGTGGCCGAATTGTATGGGTGTGCGGAACCGGGCGAGACGTGTGACATGGAGAGCGGAAAGCGGAAGCGGGGCAAGCGGGTGGCGTGTGGTGTGGAGGCGGGCGAGGGTGGTGGCCACCGTTAATCGGTCCTTACCTGCAATCTTGTATGGTGAGGTATCGATGCAGCTCGTGCTCGTGCGCGAGCTGGACCAGTATTTGGCTGGCCTCTAGGGGCCTAGATGGAAGCAAGAAAGAGAACGAGGGTGAGGTGGGGCGGTCGGCGTGTTTGGTGTGGTCAGGCAGGCGACGTGTGGGGCTGAGGTCTAGGCGAGAGTGAGAGTAAGGAGTGGTGCGTTGCTTCGTGGCTCGTAAGTGGGTGGATTCAATGTGGCCGAGGGTGCTCGAGAGTGTGCCTGTGTGACTGCTCGTACACCAATCGCCACCTCACTTCTCATCATTGCCACACACGCCTATTCACTCACTCTCACAGCCGAGCATACTACTATGCAGCTGGTCTCACCTCCATCGCTTCTCCCAATCTCCCCCTTACCTTCCGCCACGCAAAACCACATGAATGGCGTCCCTCGTGCGCAGCAACGCGAAGGCACAGGCTCGCAGCCTGAGCCTCGAATGGTGGCGAGTGTCTCACCAGGCACTAGGTAAGCCGATACCTTGTCGGCAGGGTCGAATAGGTGAGTGATGAAAGGCTGTCTCAGCCTTCATCCACACGCTCCGCGAGACACAATACCGTCGGCATGTGCACGTCTGTGTCCCACTGGCGGCTGCGGTCATTTAGCACGGTACCCAGAGTACCAGGGGCACTGGCAATAGCAGTAAGCAGTAGCAGTAGCAGTAGCAGTAGTCTGAGAAGGAGTCATGAGCGTCGGTTCCGATTGCGCTGACGCTGCCTACAATGTGGAAGGTGTGCGAGGTCCTTCGCATCCACGTGGCTTGCTACGTGTCTCGCGGTTTCATGCACTAAGCCTATTGACCTCGGAACGCGGCACCTTCTTCACTACGGCTTATTGCACATCCTCGCCTCACAAACTACATGCACACGGACAGATGTGATGCCAGCCTCTATGCCCCTAGCCATATCAACCTGTCTTCCGCTCAGAAGTACTCCACATCTCAACGGCGGGTCGTCTGGGCGTCGGGTCGTCGGGTCGTCGGATAGGCGGGTCGGCGCGTAGACATGATCTCGAGTGCTCTCGGTCAAAACAACAGGATTGAGCGTGAACGCGAGTCAAGTAAGTGCCAGTTCTGGCTAGTGCATGCGGTGAAGCAGTGGGTGAAGCAGTGGGTGAAGCAGTGAAGCAGTCAAGCAATCGAGCAGGAGAACAGGCACGCAGGCACGCAGGCTCGCCGACAAGCAAACGCAGGGACCAGTGCGCTGAATAGAATAGGGAGGAAGGGGAGGAAGGGAGGAAGGGGGAGGAAGGGAGGAAGGGAGGAAGGGAGGAAGGAGGAAGGGAGGAAGGGAGGAAAGGTGAAGGCAAGGCAAGGAAATTCGAGAGAATGGAGGCCAAAGGTAGACTAGAGAAGCGGAGGGAAGGGGATGGGAAAGGAGGCGAGGGGAGGGGAGAGCATAGGATGGGAGGGGATAGGAGGGGAGAGAAAGTAATGTAAGGTAAGGAAAGGTAAGGTAGTGTAAGGTAAGATAAGGTAGGGTAGGGAAAGAAAGGGAAGGAAAGGGAAGTTGGGGTAGACGAATCGAAAGCGAGGAAAGGTGAGATGGGGTCTAGTGAAGTGAAGTGAGGGCAGGTTAGGAAAAAAATAAGTCAGGTTAGATTAGGCTAGTGTAGTGTAAGGTAGGGTAGGGTAGGGTAGGGTAGGGTAGGGTAGGGTGATGGAGGTTAGGCGAGTAGAGAGGATGGCCTTGTTGAGGAGGGAGGTGGAGATTACTGGAAACAAGCGTGGATGTGAGTATGGAGGCTGGCATTGGACGAGTACGTAGACGCGCGTGTATCTGGCCTTCATGTAGCCAGGCCCAGGGTTGTCCTCTGCACCTGCTTTGTAAGTATTCACCCACGTGGGCATTTCGCCTTTCCGGTGACGATGAGGTCCGGAGAGCGCTTTGGTCGAGGATTGTCATGGTGGTAGGTAGGAAGGAGTGTCAATGTGATGGAGAGTATGAGAACGAGTGTGGGCAGAGGCATGACCCAGGGCAAGGGCATGGATGTGTGCATTGTTATAGTTTATATGCATGACTTTGGGTATGAGAAGAGGAGGCCTAAAAGTTGGAGTGGTTTGTATGTGTGTGTGTGCGTTGAAAATATAGAGATGGGGATGGTGTTGCGGATGAAGATGGAGATTTAGATGGAGGTGAGGTGGAGGTGGAGGTGGAAGGTGGAGGTGGAGGTGGAGGTTGAGATAGAAGGCGATTTAAATGCAGTTGATGAGGGTGAGGGTGGCTAGAACGCTCTTGTTTGTGGCTGGATAGACGGACGGACGGACGGGCAGGCGGGCAGGCGGGCAGGCGGCAGGCGGCAGGCGGGCAGGCGGGCAGGCGGCGGGAATGCATTACTGAGGCAATAGTAAGTAGGTTAGGGGGAGGAGAATGTGCGATGGTGGGAGAAGGAGGAGGATTGACAAAGATCAAAATGGTGATTTAGTGCTAGTTGAGATGTGGCCATGTGAGGCTGGGGTATGGGTGTGCGGAACCGGGCGAGACGTGTGACATGGAGAGCGGAGCGGGGCAAGCGGGTGGCGTGTGGTGTGGAGGCGGGCGAGACGGTGGTGGCACCGTTAATCGTCCTTACCTGCAATCTTGTATGGTGAGTATCGATGCAGCTCGTGCTCTTGAGTGCGCGAGCTGGACCAGTATTTGGCTGGCCTCTAGGGGCCTAGATGGAAGCAAGAAGAGAACGAGGGTGAGGTGGGTGGGCGGTCGGCGTGTTTGGTGTGGTCAGGCAGGCGAGTGTGGGGCTGAGGTCTAGGCGAGAGTGAGAGTGAGAAGTGGCGCGTAGCTTCGTGGCTGGTAAGTGGACGGGTTCAATGTGGCATGAGGGTGCTCGAGAGTGCGCCAGTGTGACTGCTAGTATACTAATGGCTACCTCACTTCTCATCATTGCCACGCACGCCTATTCACTCACTCTCACAAAGGCCGAACATACTGCTATGCAGTTAGTCTCACCTCCGTCGCTTCTCTTAATCCCCCCTTACTTCCTCCGACACGCAAAACCACATGCACGCGGCCCCTCGTGCGCAGCAACGCGAAGGCACAGGCTCGCAGCCTGAGCCTCGAATGGCGGCGAGTGTCTCACCAGGCACTAGGTAAGCCGATACCTTGTCGGCAGGGTAGAAAAGGTGAGTGATGAAAGGCTGTCTCAGCCTTCATCCACACGCTCCGCGAGACACAATACCGTCGGCATGTGCACGTCTGTGTCCCACTGGCGGCTGCGGGTCATTTGCACGGTACCCAGAGTACCAGGGCACTGGCATAATAGCAGTAGCAGGTAGCAGTAGCAGTAGCAGTAGCAGTAGTCTGAGAAGAAGTCATGAGCGTCGGTTCCGATTGCGCGACGCTGCCTACAATGTGGAAGGTGTGCGAGGTCCTTCGCATCCCACGTGGCTTGCTACGTGTCTCGCGGTTCACGCACTAAGCCTATTGACCTCGGAACGCGGCACCTTCTTCACTACGGCTTATTGCACATCCTCGCCTCACAACTACATGCACACGGACAGATGTGATGCCAGCCTCTATGCCCCTAGCCATATCACCTGTCTTCCGCTCAGAAGTACTCCACATCTCACGGCGGGGTCGTCTGGGCGTCGGGTCGTCGGGTCGTCGGATAGGCGGGTCGGCGTGTAGACATGATCTCGAATGCTCTCGGCAAAAATAACAGGATTGAGTGTGAATGTGGTTCAAGTAAGTGCGGTTCCCGCTAGTGCGTGCGGTGAAGCAATCGGTGAAAGCAGTGGGTGAAGCAGAACAGTGGGTGAAGCAGTGCGTGAAGCAGTCAAGAGATCGAGCAGGGGAACAGGCACGCAGGCACGCAGGCTCGCCGACAAGCAAACGCAGGGACCAGTGCGCTGAATAGAATAGGAGGAAGGGGGAGGAAGGGAGGAAGAGGGGAGGAAGGGAGGAAGGGAGGAAGGGAGGAAGGGAGGAAGGGAGGAATGGCGAAGGCAAGGCAAGGAAATTCGAGAGAATGGAGGCCAAAGTAGACTAGAGAAGCGGAGGGAAGGGGATGGGAAAGGAGGCGAGGGAGGGGAGAGCATAGGATGGGAGGGATAGGAGGGGAGAGAAAGTAATGTAAGGTAAGGAAAGGTAAGGTAGTGTAAGGTAAGATAAGGTAGGGTGGTAGGAAAGAAAGGGAAGGAAAGGGAAGTTGGGGTAGACGAATCGAAGCGAAGGAAAGGTGAGATGGGGTCTAGTGAAGTGAAGTGAGGGCAGGTTAGGAAAAAAATAAGTCAGGTTAGATTAGGCTAGTGTAGTGTAAGGTAGGGTAGGGTAGGGTAGGGGTAGGGTAGGGTGATGGAGGTTAGGCGAGTAGAGAGATGGCCTTGTTGAGGAGGGGGTGGAGATTAACTGGAAACAAGCGTGGATGTGAGTATGGAGGCTGGCATTGGACGAGTACGTAGACGCGCGTGTATCTGGCCTTCATGTAGCCAGGCCCAGGGTTGTCCTCTGCACCTGCTTTGTAAGTATTTCACCACGTAGGGCATATTCGCCTTTCCGGTGACGATGAGGTCCGGAAGAGCGCTTTTGGTCGAGGATTGTCATGGTGGTAGGTAGGAAAGGAGTGTCAATGTGGAATGAGAAGGTACATGGATGGAACGAGTGTGGGCAGAGGCATGACCCAGGGCAAGGGCATGGATGTGTGCATTGTTTAATAGGTTATATGCATGACTTTGGTATGAGAAGAGGAGGCCTAAAAGTTGGAGTGGTTTGTATGTGTGTGTGTGCGTTGAAAATATAGAGATGGGGATGGTGTTGCGGATGAGATGGAGATTTAGAGGAGGTGGAGGTGATGGGTCGGAGGTGAGTTGGTTGAAGATAGAAGGCGATTTGAAATGCAGTTTGCAATAATGAGGTGAGGGTGGCTAGAACGCTCTTGTTTGTGGCTGATAGACGAGAGCGGATGACGGACGGGGCAGGGGGCGAGTGCGGGCAGAAGCGGCAGGCGGGGCAAGGCGGGCGGCGGGCAGGCGGGCGATGTGAATGCATTAACTATGGAGCAATAGTAAGTAGGGATATCAGTAGGGAGGAGAATGTGATGGTGGGCGAAGAGGACGAGGAGACCGATCATTCGAGGAGGAGGATGGGAATGAGCAAAAAGAGATCAAATGGTGATTAGTGCTAGTAGAGAATGTGGGTTATGGTGAGGCTGGGGGGGTACTGGTGTGGAGCGGAGAAACCCGGGCTCGAGACGTGTGACATGGAAGAAGCGGAAGGCGGAAGCGGGGCAAGCGGGTGGGGTGTGGTGTGAGAGGCGAGGCAGAACGGTGGTGGCCACCGTGTAATGAGCGGTCCTTACCAGTGCAATCTTGTATGGGATATCGATGCAGCATCGTGCTCGTGCGCGAGCTGCGAACAGTATTGTGGCTGGCGCTCCGGACTTAGGGGCCTAGATGGAAGCCGAAGAAAGAAGAACGTAGGCTAGTGAGGTGGAGGGTCGGAGCGGTCGCGGTGGTTGTGGTCAGCGCCAGGCAGTGTGGGGGACTGAGGTCTGGGCCGAGAGTGAGTAGATGAGAAGTGGCGACGTAAGGCTTCGCGTGGCTGGTTAAGGTTGGATTATGGGTCAAGGTGGCAGAGGGGTGTCGAAAGTGCGCATGCATGTGACTGTTGGTATACTAATGGCATACCTCACATTCTCATCATTTGCCACGCACGCGCTATTCATTAGCCCGATCACTCCACAGCCGAACATACTGTGAGTTAGTCTCACCTCCGTCGCTTCTCTTGAAATCCCCCCTGTACCTCTCCGGACATGCACGCGGCCACTGGTGCGCAGCAGAGAGAGGAAGGCAACAGGCTCGCAGCTGAGACGAATGGGAGTGTCTCACGCACAAGGTAAGCCGATACTTGTGCAGGTTAGAAAAGTGAGGGATGAAAGGCTGTTTATAGCACCTTCATCCAACACGCTCCCGAGACACAATACCGTCGAGCATGTGCACTCTGTGTCCACTGGCCGGCGTGTATTATCACGGTACCCAGAGTACCAGGGGCACTGCAATAGCAGTGCAAGTAGCAGTACAGTAGAACAGTAGCAGTAGCAGTAGTGACTGAGTAAGAGAAAGAAAGATCATGAAAGCCGATGCGTTCCGATTGCGCTGACGCCTGCCTACAATGTAGGAAGGTGTGCGAGTCCTTAGCATTGCCAGGTGGCTGCTCGTGTCTCGCAGGTTCACTGCTGCATTCACCCACTGCTTCACCCCTGCTTCACCCCATGCTTCACCATTGCTTCACCGCACGCATAGAGGAACCGCACTTACTTGAACCACATTCACATCAATCCTGTTATATTTTGGAGAGCATTCGAGATTCAATGTCTACACGCCGACCGCCTATCCGACGCCCGAGACCCGACGCCCAGACGAAACCCCGCAAGTGAGATGTGGAGTACTTTCTGAGCGAAGACAGGTGATATGGCTAGGGGCATAGAAGAGCTGGCATCACATCTGTCCGTGTGCATGTAGTTGTGAGGGGGATGTGCATGACGTAGTGATGAGGTGCCGCGTTC